>CM076574.1:1016764867-1017033079 GCA_034641835.2 Pinus albicaulis
TCGTGTCACAACTCTCCCTCCGTACGCCAGCCCAACTTCGGACCCGAAAAATATTAGGGTGGAATTCATTTGGTTTTCGCGTCACAAAATTGGCCGACGTCAGCAGGCTATTTTGGAACGCGAATTTGGTTTGAATTATGGTTTATCGCCGTTTGAAGTCCGGCTGGCTCGACTTAAGAACAATTTTGTTTGATCCCATCTTATAAAATTTGTGTTGGTTTTCTTTGATAATACACATATTTATAATAAATCATGGGAATACCACACTAAACATGCGGAAAAGTTATATAAATTATTGAGAACAATCATTTTTATGTAAAAATATCCAAATGTGCTTTTGGGAAATAAGAATTCGAGTATTTGGTTCATATTGTTTTAAAGGAAGGAGTGAAGTTGGAGCCTCAAAAGATGCAAGCTATTACAAAATGACCTATTCCTAAGAAAATCAAGGTTCTTAGAAGATTTTTAGACTTACATGATCAGTATGATGATAATTATGATAATTTCACAAAACAATCACTAGCTATTTTGAGGGATGAGATATTAGAACTTCAGCTTGATGAGAATTTTTTAAGAGCTTTATTTCTTCTTTTGAAATCAAGAAAATATTCTCCCAAACTGAAAATATGTGTTCTTGAGATAATTTCTGAAAATTATGAAAATGAAATTAAAATTTTGCATTCTCAAATTCAGTCATACAATTTCCGAAATCCTAAAGAATTCTTTGAAAATCTTCCTTCTCCTAAGCAAGAGGAAATTGTACTATCTTTTGACTTGCATATTGAGGATGGTTATTCTTTCAAACACAAGACAAAAGAAATAGTTTCAAGGCTTAATATTCATAATACAGCTGAGCAACCAGTCATTAAAGGCCTAGAAGTAAATAACATACATCATACTTTTATTGATCCTATATCAGATTATATGGAGAATATTTTTAGCCCAAATCTGCAAACATGTTTTCTCTATAAGGATCAAATACATCAAAAATGGCCTTTACACATCATATCATTTATTATAAAGGCACATGATCATAATATACTTCCAATTTTGATCACAAGAAATCAAGTTATCCATTTATTGTTACAGCTACTTGATTGGCTTCATTGGAATTTTTGTATTACCTGATTCAATAAGATTTTTAGTAGATTGAGTAGGTAGATGAGTGCCAATAAGCTCAAAATTTTGAGCATTTTTTTTTAGTTTTCAATTTTCAGCTAGTTTTTCATTAAGTTGGTTTGAAAACTTTTGTGTGTTGTTTTAGTTTCAGATCAGATTTCAGTTTGCAGAAGACAGAAGACATTTACAGGTTCACCAAGGTCAATGGATGAGGACAATTGACCTGCTGTTCTTGACTTTTCACCAGGAAAAGCCATCCCCAAGTGGAGCCAGTGTTAGACTCCTATACCAATAGGTGTCATATTTCATGATTGACTTGATGGGCTATGTAATATGTTCATACATTTTCTTGTTGCAAAGGTTTTCCATATTATCAAAAAATCAAAAAAATTTAAAAAATGTAAAGAGGGTATACCCTAAAAAAAAAATCAAAGGGTTAAAAGAATAAAAATGGCCAAAAAGTAAAAGAAAATGAACCCCACCAAAGAAAGGCCAAGGAAAGTGTGCAAGTCTAAATGCCACTACTTTTTGCTCTTATGTAATAAATAAAATTGTGTGCAACTTGTATCCTATGCCACAATTTATGAATAGTCAAATAGTTTAAGCTTGGCTATTTCATCTTTCAATTTCATGTTTTAGAGATAGAGAATAAAATCTGACCAAACTGTTTAATCTTGGCAGATAAGTAGATAGGTAGAGTAAATAAAAGGAGCTCAATAGCTTAATATGAGCCCTTGGATGTAATAAGGTTAGACTTAGATGGATTTCTACATGTAAAAGAAAAGAAAGTGTGATAAGGGTTTTCTAGTCTAAGTGCACCCTAATAAAGAAGTAAAAATGGTAGAGTAAAGTAGGTAGGGTAGGTAGATGATGTTGCAGAATTGCATGTGATGGACAATGACTCTAAATGTGTTAATATTTACTTTCATCACAAAGTGCAAAGGCAGACACTATACTGGAAGAAATTCAAATCAAAGCAAAGTCAAAGTTATTAACTTCCCTTCTCATCTTCCCCTAAATATTTCACTAATTTCCCCTAAGTACTAAGGTATTTGAAAATTAGAGGGGCTCAAGGCATTTCCTTGACTTTTGGAGGGACCGGACCCTCGGCCCAATAATTGGAAAAACCTAAGTACTTGAAGTCATTCTTCATAACATTCACTCATTTCTAAACATCTTTTCCTAAGTAAAATCCCATTTTACTTAGGAAAATTATGCATTATTTCATAAAAAACCCTCAAAATCACATTTTATTCTAAGTCTAAGTGATGAAGTGATTATAATACAATTTGCTTTTAAATCTTCACTTTCTTAGTTATATTAATGTATTTTGAGTTTACATTGTCCCCTTGTCATATTAACATTGATTTTATGTATTAAATCCTTACAAAAATAACCTTCTCCTATTATATATAACTCATTTTTATATAATATCCCCAAAAACCCATTAATAAATTTTAGCCAAAGTTATTTATTCCCACATGTTTAAATAAAAAACCCATTTTATGCCCCCTTTGGCTAAATATATCGTAATATTAAATTCCGCCCCCTATGGTAATTAGATTAATCTGATTTAATTATCATATAATAAAAGTATATTGAAAAAATAATTAAAACATGTTTTATTATGTGTTTTAATACAAAAATAATTCTTCCCCTGTGTATTTTAATCCCTCGACTCCCTTTCCCAAGGTTAAAACTATAAACCCTTTGTAAAATCCCCAATACCTCCCTTAACCGCTAACCTTGGTTAAATCATTTCCCGATCACTTTCCTGCATTTTTATAAAAAAATTGATTAATCCTCACGATTAATTAACTCCGCCAATTAGATTCCCCCCGATGAGATTAATTAACGTTTAATTGCGTCGGGCCCTCCATATTAAATCCCCGTCACTTCCACGTCCCCATCGTCGTTCGATCAACCCATCTGAGATCAACGGTTATTAATGATATCGCTAGCCATCCGCGTCCGAACATAAACGTGCGATGGCCCGGCGGTTTTCAAATAGTGCCATGCCACGCGTCAATCATTCTATGGAATCGCTCGCTCTTCGCCCAAAACCACTTTTCCCCAAAAGCGGTGTGATGGAAACCGCTTACCGCTTGCCTCCCATGACTCATCCTCCATAGCTGCTGACGTCATCCATTAAATAAATAAATAAAACCCCGTCACCCTTTGGAATTTGTGAATAAAACAATTTTGCCCCGTCATTTTCATTATTCTGTGAACGACCAAAGTCTCATGCAGAGAATTTCAAAAACAAACTGTCAAGCGCCATCAACTGTATTTTGCTGAAGACAATTGCATACTAGTAATCCAAAGTTCGTACGCCATAGCCTGTACCTATTTAATTACTGTTCATCTTCCAAAAAACAGGTATTTACCCCAATTCCCGTTAAAACTCTGTGAAATCCTAGCTTTTGTTTTAAATTCCGCACGAAAGACAGAAACAGAGTTCAATTTGGTCTTGTTCAATCCCCAAAATTGTAAATTGCATTCCCAAAACTTGTAATTGTGTTTGTTCTTCACAAAAACCCGAAATTCATTTCTGAATCCACAAGAACAGAAATGGAGGTTCCAGTGGCTCTGAACGTCGCACCTTTGAATGCCCCTCACAGAGATTTAGACTATCTGCCCCTAGCAGATAGAGATTTTCAAATTAAAGACCTCGTTCTTAGTGATAATCCTCTTCGAACCTTTTGCCGCTGCAGAGATAACTTTATAAACGGTTCTGATATTATTGGATTATGGGAATCCAATCTCCCCATGTATCTTCTCCCCTTAGTCCATATTTTTCCTGAGTTAATTCATTACTGCCATGCAAACTATGACCCCAATCAAAGAGCAGTTTTGTCCCTGAGTCAGAACATCCTTTTCCCAATCACTACTCAGTCGATAAATGAAATGCTGCAATTTCAAACTGGTCAAGCCCTCACTCCCCTGTCCATGGGAGAATTACTTGAAAAGTTTTCCAATTTGTCCCATGAAGGGTTAAATCACATTTTTCAAACCTTCATGTTACCGGAGCATCAGCCCAAAGGCCCTCCCCCCTATGGTTATACTTTTTTCACTGATGTGGGCAGGCTTATTCTGAATATGATATCCTTTATCATGGGTTTCAATACTAGTGAATATGTTGATCAATTAACCCTAGTATTGTTGTCTATATTTACCCCTGGACAGTCCCCTGCTGTCAAGTATGATTTTGCATCCTACATTGCTGATAAAATTCATGATCAGTTCATGATATTTGAGAATGAAAACGTGTTCAAATATTCTTCTGTTATATATCATCTCATGATTTATTACCAATCAGAAAGTTTCCCTTTCCATGTTCAGAAACTTGATGCCAAAGGAAATCCTAGGTCTGTGATATTTTGGTCTGCCATCACCCATAATTCCTCTGATTCTCCTTACTCCTATAATGAGTTTATTGACCTATTTGTACACCCTGCAACCACTTTTTTAACAGGAGTTTCCCCTCCTAGAGTCAATAATGAAATCAAGAAAATTCTATAGCTCTCAAAACAATATAGGGTAGGTGACTGGTACTTGTATCAAAATCACACTGAGATCAGAATATATGGATGTGAATTGTGCCCATTCAAGTTGCCCAAATATGTCCCCATGAGAATCTTTGCACTAGAGTATTTCAGGCAGATGATTAACTCAGATATAGTTCATTTCTACAATGCAAAGAAAAAGGCTCAACTCAGGATCAAAAGTCAATTAGGTCCCTTTGTTTGTAACTCTAGAGATGTTGGAAAGGAAGCAGAAAGAATCTTAGAAGAATATCTCAGTTTACAAAAAAAATTTCACTGGGTGCCTTATGACCCAAATAGCTTTATCTGTGATAGAAGAATGAAAAATAAACTATCACCATACATTCATCACAAAATTCCAAAAATTGAACAATATGCCAATATGGATGAATGGATGGAAGGAACATTGGTAGAACATGATAGTGAGCAGGTCAATGTTGAAAATGTAATGAAAGACCTTGAGAAAATACTTGACCTAGACTCTTTTGGACAGGTGCAGATACCAGGTATTGGTCCTTCTTCTGCAGGGACTTCTCAGCAAAATTTACAGGAGATCAATGCATTGGCCATAGTACAATCTAAAGGAAAAGAAAAGGAGCCTGACATACAAGTATTTGAAAAATTCACAATGACAGAGCAACCTGAGACTTCTAAAGAACAGGGTCAAGTAAAAATTCCTCCTATTCGGATCAATGAGCCAGAAATTTCAATTTTACAAACTCCTATCAATATAGAAAAAGGCAAGAAGAGAGATGTTGAAGTTGCTACCCCTGTTGGTGGATCTTCAGAACAGCCTCATGCTAAAAGACAAAAATTAAATCCTCTTCCAGAAGTAGATTTTGTTCAAGAAATTCCTGATAGCCAGAGAGAAGATTTGGATAGTCAACAAACAGGTACAGTCAGTGGGGCATCCACTACTTTACAGAGAAAAGAGTTGCAAAAGCAACATAGTGTTGAAATATCTTCTTTCAAACCACCAGTTAAAGATGCAGGAGATATAAAGAAAACCTTTATCAATATAAAAGCCAGGAATGATCCACTAAGACTCTAGGTTTACAATCAGTATTTGAAGATGGCTCCTAAGAATCAAGAAAGATTGATGTCAGCTTATGACATTCAGCAAGGCAAAATGATAATGAGTCACTTCAAACCAAAAGTGCAGCAGCCTCAAACAGCTGCAGATTATATTAGAAAAAATTTTGAAGTCTTAGCAAAGGATATTCATCCTTTAGATCAGATTGAGTTACATAAGCAGACTGGTGAAATGATCTATTCTACTCTGACCGATAAAGTAATGGCAACTCAGAAGTTGCAGGATTCTTTGGAGAACACTAATGCACAATTGCAGCTTGAAAAAGCCTCTTCTCAGGCCAAAGACAATAGGATAAAGACATTGGAGGAAATAATCATTGGATTGGGTCACAATCCTAAATATGTCAAAGGTATAGAGGCCCTAATCAAGAAAAAAGATGATGATATTGCATCTTTGAGAAAGCAGTTGAAATTGCCAGCTTCAAGACATCCACAAACTGAAGAGATGATAAAGAAAAATTCTGAAGAAGAAATGATGGACTTGCTTTTGAAACTGAATGAGCAACTAAATGAAATATAAAAAGAGCTTGAATAGGAATTAAAGAACAATAAGTCTACTATTCCAGCATCAACAACAGAGGCAATTACAGGTACAGGTACATCCACAACAGGTCAGCCAACAGAGCTATCACAGGTAAATACTTCCAATTTGAGTTCTGAAGAATTAATAAAGTCAATGAATGAATTGAAACTTCAAGTAATAGAACTCCAACACACAAAGTTACAGCTTACTAATTTAGAACAAAGATATGATCTCTCAAAAATGAGTGTTGCTGATAAAACAAGAGAGGTCAAAAGATTAGAAAAATTGGTTAAAGCATTGGAAAAGGATCTCACATTGGAGAAACCTTTAAAGGAAATAAATGAAATTCTTTGGGACAACATTATCCAATCAATAAAGGATGTCTGGTCTTCAATTCAAATTATGTATGAACAGAATGATTTAGTCAAATTGGCTATACAAGAAGTTCAAAGTACAAGAGAAGAATTGGGAAATAGGCCTGAGGAAGCCAATCAACTCATACAGTTTCTAAACACTCAAACCAGACACCAACTTGCAAAACTTGGTATTCATGACAGGACCGGAACAATTTTGGAAATAAAAAGAGTTTTTACTAAGAGAACCCTTATGCAGAATCTAGAACGAAGGTGCTCAGATATGCAAGAAGAAATCATTGCCTTCAGAGAAAGATTTGATATTTTGTTGAAAAAAGGATTGCTCAGTCCTATAGTTTCAGAGGATAAACTAATGGACCTTGAAAGCTATGTTGAAAAATTGGACAAGTATGCTGACAATCAGGCCAATTCTTCAACCAGTACATCAGAAGAAGCATTGCCAACAGGAAAAAATCTTCATGACAGATTGGAAAATTTATTTTATCTTGAGCATGAATTAAAGCATTTGTTTCCAATTCAGCCTACCTTTTTCAGATATACTAAGGCTGATGAAACATTGAGAAAACTTCAACGGACCAGAATACCAGAAGATAAATGGTGGGAAGAACTGTTGGAACTTTTGTAAAATTTATCCTTATATGAAATTTTTCCTATTTACTACAGTATACCATGATAAAAAGGATAAACAAAGGTCAAAGTGTATCAGTGAAAACAAAGAGTATCAGTAAATCAAGGCAGTCAAAACAGAATTACTGAGGATGACAGCAACGAACCAAAACATAGGACCTGCCTCCAGCACATTCTCAAAAGAAGGAAACAGCACAACATCAGTTACTTTTTATCTTATCTACGAGACCATTTGTCTCTATTTTTATTGTAACTTATTCATGAGTCACCCTAGATTATATCTCAATTTGTTATGAGATATTTTTGATAATTTTTTTTATAAATACTCCCTCAATTAGAGTATTGAGGGTGGATTCTTATACTTTGTTGTAATATTGAATTTTTCGGAATAAAGAGCTGTTGGAGAAATTTTTTGTGGCTTGCTGGATGATGAATTGATGCGAAAGACTTTTTACAGGATTCATGTGTCAAACTACGGATCAATAAGTCATCTTTCTCTTGTGTTTTAAAGTATTTATATATGTTTATCATATCACTGTGTTTTCATTTCTGAATAGCTAATGAAAAAGAGTAAATCAGAAAGTGCTTAAGTGTAATCTGATTTTAATCATCATTATTCTAAATGTTTTCTTCTAAATTGGTTTTAAACAGTGAATTCTTAATTGCTCCTGTTTTACTAGTTTAAGCATTTTGATTATTTAGTAAAGAATACTTGAATGCTCTTTATTGATAATCACTCAATTTCCCTCTTTGAATGTGTTGAAAGATTCTTAATTGCCTTTCATCCATTTTAATTCCATCTCATTCACTTTAAAGATCTAAAATTGTTCTCTGTTTGATTATCTTGCCCTGTAAAACCATCTTTTGTTTAGAAACTTAATCCAGTGAAGCCATCTTTTTTACTCCATAGCCCAATGGCCTGAATTACTTCAATCTTGCCCTCAGCTATCGAATTCCACCACCTAAATTCAATCAAAACCCTTGAACTTTATAACTAGCCTAATATCTTTCAAAACAAAGCTAAATTTTAAAGAGAGAGCCCTCTCTGGGTACAGATTGGCTAGATTTTGTACCTAAAAGATTGGTTTGTGGTTACCTCGGACCCCTTTCCTCTTCTCTACAACTTCAAGGAAAATCTGAGTGATAACATAGTTAGTGTTAGACTCCTATACCAATAGGTGTCATATTTCATGATTCACTTGATGGGCTATGTAATATGTTCATACCTTTTCTTGTTGCAAAGGTTTTCCATATTACCAGTATTGATGGATCACCCCACACCATCCCACCCACTAGAAACGGTGAAAAAGGAAACCCGAGAAAACTTCTGAAATATCTCAAGATGACTATATGGGTGGTTCTTATGAATCAACCAACCATTGAGAACATGCTCATCAATCCAAACCATGAGTATTATGTGACAATATTCAAGCAGGCACTGAATCGGATTTCTGAAGCTATGTTAGAGAAACCCTAAACTCTCACTGAAAATAGATGAAATGTGGCACCACTCAGAGATTGACATGTGCCAATTGGTAAAAGTGGTAGACAATTGGCATGCTCAAACAACGAGGTGATGCAGGAATGACATGAGGGACAAAATATCAGAAAAGCCCCAAATCTGGAGAACTAAAGCTCATCACCAACCTGAGATTGACAACTTTACATGATGTAACCTATGAAATCGTAAATGGCGAAATCATAGTAACAATAAAGTAACCTATGTAACAATAAAGTCGGATTCATCCTGGGAGTGGTAATGGGAGAAATCATAGTGAACAACAGGAAACATGCAGAGTTGCTTACAATCAAATAGATGAAAAAACACATACAAAAAACCTAGATAATAATCATGAACAAGCTTAATATTGAATTATGAACTATAAAGGAACTTACAAAATGTGACATTACGAACCTGGTCAAGCGCACAAGCAAAAATATCTTGGACATGACCCTGGTTGACAAGTTGTATTGCTCATGATGCAAGAGGATTTGTACCTGCACTGCCAAGTCAATCAAAATCCATCATTATCTATACAATAAATACAATTAATTGATGTAGTATTTTTACTCTAAGATGCATTCTTATGATAATGTTAGAACATATGTTGAAAATGTCAAAACATACCTGAATAAGCTCCTCTTCGTTTCAAGAACAATTTATTGGAGTCGCATCAACTTGGAACAAGCCTCCCACGATCTGAAAGAGTAGCAACTAAGTCAACAGTGACTTTTTTGTTGCTACGCTGGATCAAGGGAGGTTTGCTCCAAGATTAAATTGCTCCAATAAATTATTCTCTACTAAACAGGGCCAACCACGTGAAGGTGGAAGCTCTTATGGCCCCTCCCCCCCTCACATCACTCTCAATTCCCCAATACCAAATCTATATTTCATTTTTTACTTTCATGAGCATAAAAAAAAATATTCAATAACTAATAAAAAAACAATTCAACAAAAAGTATGCAAGGAAACATTGCAATTAATGCTTGACATAAAAATAGTATGATAAATGAGTTTTTTATATAACGCAAAAACCGTTCCAAGTATGGTAACGTTTGTCTTATAATAATACAATATTTTACATTATCAATTTTTCTTTTTCTTCTTCCTATTTCTAAAGCTCCTAATTACATCATCAATATCATCATGCTCTGCTCCTGTTTCGTGCCTTTCGACCCGCACTGCTGACCTAGTTGCGTAGTCACGATTTCTGGTCTCATCCAGTGACGGGGCATCGCCTACAAAAACAGATAATATTAAATTTTAATTGTCAGTTTTTAAATATCATTGAACTAGTTCGGTAATATTAATAAAAAAAATTGCAATGAGATTATTTACCTGGTGCACCAGTTGTCAGCGCTGACCTAGTTGTGTAGTCACGATGTCTGGTCTCATCCAGTGACGGGGCATCGCCTACAAAAACAGATAATATTAAATTTTAATTGTCAGTTTTTAAATATCATTGAACTAGTTCGGTAATATTAATAAAAAAAAATTGCAATGAGATTATTTACCTGGTGCACCAGTTGTCGTCGCTGACCTAGTTGCGTAGTCACGATGTCTGGTCTCATCCAGTGACGAGGCATCACCTACAAAAACAGATAATATTAAATTTTAATTGTCAGTTTTTAAATATCATTGAACTAGTTCGGTAATATTAATAAAAAAAATTGCAATGAGATTATTTACCTGGTGCACCAGTTGTCGCCGCTGACCTAGTTGCATATTCACGATGTACGGTCTCATCCAGTGACGGGGCATCGCCTACAAAAATAGATAATATTAAATTTTAATTTTCAGTTTTTAAATATCATTGAACTAGTTCGGTAATATTAATAAAAAAAATTGCAATGAGATTATTTACCTGGTGCACCAGTTGTCGCCGTTGGGACTGTTGCCCTGTCTTCCTCTATGGTGGTAAGATCCTCAAGGGAAACATTCTCTGTCATTTAAACAAAAAACGTTATAAGGACAACCATCAAGGTATAATTAGAAAAAATTATAAGTGGAAATTAATTACCGTCACGGCCCTCACTGATAGTAGCATTGTTGGCCTGGTCCCCACTACAATGATCAGGTTGCATGTGAGGATCATCTACATCTGGCTCTAAAACTGGGTTATTTGCCTCGTCGGTAGTGCTGCTCCCCTGATTTAAAAAAAATTGTTAGACATTAAATTTATGGACGAAAACAAACATATTGAAAGGTTAATGTTTTACCTTATCAGGCATTCTGGATCTTGGGACCTGCCCCAAGCTTCTGCGACGTTCAACTACGGCTTGATAACCGAAATGGAAAGCGATATTTTTATCTTCCTCTGTAGTTTCTGTTCCGAAGTCATCACCCTACATTACATATGATTGTGTATTTTTAATCATATTTGATAGGATTAAAAAAACGTTGGAAGGCGATACAATTAATTATAAGATGTTTAGCTACTTAATTACAATTCTTGCGGCTAATTTCAAGTAGCCGCCCTGGCCTAGCTTGTGATGGCCCTTTTTTTCAATCCTAGCTTTGGTTTCCTTTTAGGTGTCAGGAAACCTAGCATCAAAATATTGAAGTCATATATGACGTAGCACACTTTTATTTTAGACATAGAGAAAATTAAAGTTATTGAATTAAAGTTGTAATTTACCTTGCGGGTCCAGTTGGCATTTTTCCTTCTTTCTTTGCCCTTTTCTCTTTTCCGTCATGGATGAGTTCTCTCCACTCACTCTCTGAAACTGCGAGAGGACGCTCATATCTAGGGTTAAATTGCAATTGCATCCTATAGGTGTCCCTGGTATATTTCAAATATTTGCCGGCTACCTGAGCCACCGCTTTTCTGTCAAATGTGCCGACCCCAAAAAGGGCTTCTAGATAATCTAAAAGTTCTTTTTTTCAGGTTGGAATTCTGGGAATTCCACCCTGTACGTATGGTTGGGCCAAAAATTACCAACTCATGGCTCTCCAGAATCCTGTAGAACTCATTGTTTCCTACACAGAATAAAACCAAAAGAAAAAGAAGATATTATCATTAATTTAAAAATAAAAATCATGATAAATATGTTTTAGATAAAATACATGAAATAGTTAAAATATTAAAATTTACCTGGGAGTTGTACATGCTTTATAGGGACACCCTCATCGTTCACCAACAACGTGCCATTAATGGTCCCTGTGGAGGTGACACGTGTAGCTCCAGGAAACGCAATAATGTAGTTGGCCATATCAGCCTCATCATTGCCAACACGTTCAGCAGTTGGCTGGGTGTCAGCTTGGGCAGGGTGTGTTTCTTGGCTAGCACCTAAAGGAGTAGAAGGTGTACGAGAGGGTTGTTGGGCAATCTCTTGCCCTTGTGTCCCACCACCACCAACACCGGGTTCAGCAAATGCCAGAAGACGCTACATACAAAAGAACTTTTTGTTAGTTTAGTCAATGTAAAAATTAAAAATCAAACTATCACAATTCATCTCATGCAGAACAAAAAAAATATCCTTTTGACTTTTTATTATTACCTGATATCTTTCTAGCTGGCTCATAAGATGTTTTATCCTCTCTTCTATTTCAGGTGTTTGAGGCGTGTCTATCAAAGTATTAAATTCCGACCTTGCATCTCGTGCCTTTTTTTGCAACAAGAACACTGGAGATAGGGATGAAGAAAGCTCTTCCTCAAAGAGGGAATCATCAGGCGTACCATGGCTAGGTGTCTTCATATTTGAACAAAATTAATATTATTTCAATTATGTAAATAACTAAAATACCTGAAGATAGAGCAATGCTGGCACTTTACATGTTCTTCCGCTAGCCTCTTTCCGCGATCATCCCGTCTCGGGGTTGTTCCTGTACTGCCCTGATCAGTCTGCCACATTGCAATAAAATTATAAATGTAAAAACTTGAAAACAATATCTAACTTGAAAACACAAAATGAAAACTAAAATAATTTCTAATAAGACACCAGAAGACAGAGTTAGAGTTTCAAATATGCCTTTCATTGAATTCAGTCCTGGAAACATGTCATTGCACATTAAGGCACCCAAACAAGAGACAAGTTGACAATGAAGACCTTATTGAATATATTGTTGGAGCAACTTCTAGTAAACTTGTTATGAAGACCTTGAGGACATTTTTGGAGCAACATTGTTGAAGCTGATGGTATAGCATTGTTGGAGACGATCTTGAAGGGCCTTGAAGTGAAGCTTTTGGAGCAACTATTGAAAAATCCTTAGAGCATTTAAGTAAGGCACTTTCTATCTTCCATCCCTTTTTCCTTTCAGTATCCTTTAAACGATTTTGTTGATATTTAATGTTTGAAATCACGTTATAATTCCTTGATTATATGTGTTTGGGGACTTTCCCTTTGAAATTACCCAAAAATACCCTGGAAATTTTATCTTCGGGATGCATGTCTGACCCTATTGTTCAATATTTTGATTGATAGTAGTAAACATAGAGAGTTAGGGGGCTCTTGACTTGGTTTGGTTAGGCCATTAGATCCCTAACATATACTAGGGAGAACCCCCCTTGAGTTGGAGGAGAGCTAGCCCGAAGTGAAAAGAGGTTGGTGAGGTGACAATGGGGCTATTGAATTACACATGGTATCACACTTTAGCTTTAGGACTTTATTTTGAGAAGTGCGAGATTTTGCTATATCAATTCTCAAATTGTTTACAACACTATTGTTAAGAACTAATAAGAAGTGATGTTGAGGGGTTTTTGGGTATAAGAAACAATACCATTTAAAAACTAGGGTTCTGAGTCCTTGGCATTCCTTCACCTGGGCCTAGGGGCACACTAGAATAATTTCACACTAAACCATGCAAACTTAAAAGTAACTTAACAGATCCATAAAGTAATAATAATCATAATTCCTAATTTCCTATTGCACGATATGATGCAAATTATTCAAACATGAAGCAATGAAGACATGCAATGTCTAAATTTCAAGATTGATGAACCAATACAAGAAGTTAGAAACTACAACTTTGATTCAATACTCTGTTTCCTAACTCCAGGAAGGAATCTAGTTTGTAGTACAGAACATGCATCGTGTATTATCAATTCTTAATTGACAACAACTAAGGTCATCTACCTCATCAATTCCTTCCCATTTTGTGTTTTTATGTTATATTCCTTATAAAAGTGTCAAATTTCTCTCAAAGTAAGCAACCATTGAATAAAATAAAAAAAATAGTTGAGATATGATTGAGAAATGGTCATTTATTTCTTGAAAGGATCTTCACAATTTCTTTGGTTGTTTTTCATCTCAAGAAACAAGAAATGACCTAAGAAACTATCGTGATGTAATATAAGAAACAACACAGTGCAATGGCCATTTCAAAGCCAAATGATGTCCATTGAGGACATGGCCTTTATTTGGTTCCTGTTTCATAGGAGTTTCGGGTAGAAATGGAACTTTTTTGTACCATTTCCAGTAGTAAAAAGGGAAAACCTTCTTTTTCCATGGGAAGTAATTTACCTTTCCTTTTTCAAGATAATCTAAATCACAAAAAATATGAACTATACTGCACACATTCTTGGATAATGTGAAAGTGGAAAAGGAATACCCTACACAAGTGATGCACACATGTACATTTGAACACTAATAGATTTTTGTAGTTAAAATGCAATGCTTGTTTTCATTTAAATGTAGGGTTTTTAAAGCGGGGAGAAATTAATGGCTGCCAAATTAATAAGCGTTTCTTTGGGAAAAATTTAAATCTTGTATTGGGTGATGAAGATAATAGAGGGTATTGAATCTTGATTCTTGACATCTAGAGAGAACCCTACAGCCTAACACAATCCAATGGAATTGACCAAAAAAACCAAAATAGAGTCAACCCTACTATAGGAGGAAGGGCCTGCAGTACGAACTTACCATTTTGCAAGAGCTGAGGGCGAATGCTGTTCTGCAAGAGCTGAGGGCGAATGTTGTTCTGCAAGAGCTGAGGGCGAATGCAGGGCTAATGCTGTTCTGCAAGAGTTGAGGGCGAATGTTGTTCTGCAAGAGCTCAAGGCGAATGCTGAGGACGAATGTTGTTCTGCAAGAGCTCAGGGCGAATGTTGAGGGCGAATGCTGTTCTGCAAGAGCTGAGGGTGAATGATGTTCTGCAAGAGCGGAGGGCGAATGCGTGCGTGATATCAGATGTTAATGTATCACACATGTACATTTGAACACTAATAGATTTTTGTAGTTGAAATACAATGCTTGTTTTCATTTAAATGTAGGGTTTTTAAAGCAAGGAGAAATAATGGCTGCCAAATTAATAAGTGTTTCTTTGGGAAAAATTTAAATCTTGTATTGGGTGATGAAGATAATAGAGGGTATTGAATCTTGATTCTTGACATCTAGAGAGAACCCTACAGCCTAACACAATCCAATGGAATTGACCAAAAAAACCCAAATAGAGTCAACCCTACTATAGGAGGAAGGGCCTGCAGTAAGAACTTACCATTTTGTAAGAGTTGAGGGCGAATGTTGTTCTGCAAGAGCTGAGGGTGAACGCTGAGGACGAATGCTGTTCTGCAAGAGCTGAGGGCGAACGCTGAGGGAGAATGTTGAGGGAAAATGTTGTTCTACAAGATCTGAGGGCGAATGTTGTTCTGCAAGAGCGGAGGGTGAATGCGCGCGTGATATCAAACGTTAATGTAGCTATTGCGACGGATACGAAACAATAAAATCATTTTTATGTAACGCGCATATAATTTTCGTATTTTTATGTAGCGTGCATATAAGTGTCGTTATATCGACGACAGAAAAAGCTTCGCTACTGCGACGGCTGCCTCCAAACGTCGCAATTGCGACACTTAGACGTTGTGTCGTACTTGCGACGTTTGGAGGCAGCCGTCGCAATAGCGACGCTTTGGGCCATAGTGTCGCAATTGCGATGTCTTCCTCCAAACGTCGCAATTGTGACACTTTGTCTAAGTGTTCAGATCCATTACTTTTCATAAATCGTCAGATAGCGACGCGGGGCAGGATGGAAAAAATTTGGGGAAATTTCCGACATTTGGTCAAAAGCGTCGGAACCAAGTGTCGTAATTTCCGCCAAATGTAGTAGTGGGATGAAAAAAACAGAAGGCTTTCAACACCTTGAAAGAGAATATCAGCATAGCGCCAGTATTAGCCTTACAGACCATTAGCCCTTGCAGTACCTCCAATCACAAACCAAATTGCAACAAGGTCGTCATTTCAGATGGATGATTTTTCTTCAACATATCCATTTGGTGAAGAACTATTATTTGTAGGGAAATTTATTTTACCATATTGTCAAGTTATGTATCCCTACAAGTGAAAGAGTCCATGTAATTTGAGAAGCTCACAATTCTCTTATATTTGGGCATTTTGGGGTTGTAAAAATTATGTCTCATATGTAAAAGTTTTTTTATTTACCTCAAATGAAATATATTTTAACCAAGTATGTAAAGGGGTGTGTGATGTGCTCGTAATCCTACTAATAAAAAATTGGGGTTGTACACACTGCTCCCTATTCCTTTTATCCTTGGGAGAGTATCTCCATAGATTTTGTAGGGGAGTTTCCTTTGTCAAAAAGGGGTCATGGATACTTGTATGTAGTGTGGATAGGAATATGTGTGTCTTGATGACATGTAAAAAGAATATTACTGCTAAGCAGATTGCTCATATTTTCTTTCATCATGTATGGGTTCATTTTGGACTACCCACATCCATTATCTAAAATAAACATTCTCGATTCCTTAGAGAGTTTTGGATAACTTTGTGGAGAATGATGGACACCAAGCTAAATTGGAGTACAACTTTCCATCCACATATCGACAGATAGACAGCAGTCGTCAACAGAACAATGCTTCATTTTATCTAAGGGTATTGCAGCAATAATCCTAAGTTGTGGGGTGAACAGATACATTATGTCAAACATGCTTAAAATAAATCTTTGCACTCTTCCACTCTAATTTCACCATTTGAAACATGCTTTGGGTACTTGCCAAAGTCACCCTTATACACTACAACAAAACCATGTGATTAGCATCCCTTTTTTCTTCCTTTTTTGCGTCTAGAGCCCATTTTGGTTTCAGTGAGTCGATTAATTATAAAAGGTGCAAAAAATGATGCAAAAATTGCACTGATTTTTGCACCAAGTATTACACCAAGTTTAGCACCAGGTATTGCAATAATTTTTGAACCAGGTGTTATGCCAGGTTTTGTGCCATCCTTTGCACCAAGTTTTGTTCCAGGTTTTTCATCAAGTTTAGCACCTAATTTTGTTTCACCTACTTTTTCATCCTCTATTGCATCCACTTTTTGCACCTACACTTGCATCAACTTTTGCATCCTCTTTTGCATCATTTTTTAAATCCTTTTTTGCATCCATTTTTGCATCCTCTTTGCACCAAGTCTTGTGTCGAGGTTTATGTCTAGTTTTGCAAATACTTTTACATCTAATTGTGTTGCATCCACTTTTTCATCTTGTTTTGCATCCATATTTACATCATCTTTTGCATATATTATTTTGTCCACTATTGCATCCAATTTTGTTGTGCCACAATTTGTGCCTAGTTTGGCACCTCCCTTTGTCCCCACTTTTGCTTCTAATTTTGCATTCACATTTGCATTTACATTTGTTTCAAGGTTTTCATTGACTTTTACATCTATTTTTGCATCCCTTTTTGTATGCACTTTTGCATCAGGTTTTATGTCTCATTTTGCATCTACTTTTGCATCGACTTCTGTTGCATTCACTTTTTCATCCAACCTTGCATCCATTGTTGCACCCATGTTTACATCCACTTTTTCATCCCTTTTTTCATACTCATTGGCATCAATGTTTGCTTAATTTTTTGCATATATCATTACATCCACTTTTTTTGTGCCACAATTTGTGCCATGTTTTTCACTTACTATTGTACCCACATTTTCTTCCAATTTTGCATCCTATTTTGCATCCAATATTTGCATAAAATATTGCATCTATTTTTGCATCCATTTTTGTCTTGGGTTTATGCATTCGTTTGTGTGTCTCATTTTGTATATACTTTTGCATCTACTTCCATTGCATCTGATTTTGTTTCACATGTTGTAGCCATGTTTGCATCCATTTTTCTGTGTTTGTTTTTATATCCACTTTTTTTGCACCACAATTTGTGCCATATCTTGTGCCTATCGTTGCAACCCATAGTTTCTTCCACATTTGCATCATATTTTGTGTCCAAGTTTGCAATGAATATTGTGTATGTTTTTGCATCTCTTTTTACATCCACTTTTATGCCAGGTTTTGCATCCCATTTTACATATACTTTTGCATCCACTTCTGCGTCTGATTTTGTGTCCATTGTTGCACCCATGTTTGTGTCCATGTGTACATCCATTTTTTCATCTTATTTTATATCCAAGTTTTCCTCCTTTTTTCATCCAAACTTGTGTCTTTTTCTGCATTCTTTGTTGCATCCAAATTTGTGTCTTTTTGTGCGTTCTTTGTTGCATCCACATTTTTTTTACCACAATCTGTCCCAATTTTTACGCCTACTACTGCACCCATGTTTGCTTCCACTTTTTCATTTGGGCTTGCATCCATGTTTGCATTGATTATTGAATCTACTTTTGCATCCACTTTTGTCAAGTTTTATGTCTTGCTTTGGACCTACTTATATTGCATCCACTTTTCATCCAATTTTACGTCTATTGTTTCCCCCATTTTTGTGTTCGCTTTTGGATCCATTTTTCAACACTCATCATATTTTCTGCATTGATGATATTTCTTATGACATTGACAATTATGAACAATTGACGACAATGTCAATAATCATGACGATGATGATAATGAAGATGATGATGATGACATGAATTGTGATTTTAATGATAATGGAAATGATGATAAAGACGATGGTGTTTAAAATGAAATTGATGATGATGATGATGACAGTGATTATGATGGTAACGATGCTAATGACCTTGGCCAATCTTCCCAATTTTTAAATGTTGTCATTGTCATAATCATAATCATTATCTTTGGAATCGTCATCCAAGTCGTCATCATATCATCATTATCGTCATTGTCATCTAGGTCATCAACAACAACAATAATGGCTTGAATGATGATGATGATGCCAATGATGATGATTTCCATGATAACAATGATGATAGAAATTACATTAATGATGATTATGGGGATGATAAAAATGATAATGATGATGATAATGGTGGTGGTGATGATCATCATCGATCATCTCTCAAAAATAGAGTTGTTATTTCTCTTTCATATATCATATGTGTCCTAAACAACCCTTTTCTAGCACTCATCACATTTTTTGGGTTGATGATATTTCTCATGACACCTATAATTATGAATAATTGACGACAATGTCCATAATCACAATGATGAAGATGCCATGAATGGTGATTACGATGATAATAACAATTACAATGATGGTAGTGATGATGATAATGAATATTATGGCATTGATTCTGATGATGTCAATGACCTTACAATGTTATGGATTCATGAACTTACTAGTTCCAAGACCATATTTTGCACACGTATTACTATCAGACTTTTTCCATTTTTCGTCTCTCTTGGGATATCTTACTATAATGGTGGTGTCAGCACTAGAAATATATCTTATTGTAATGGTGGTTCTATGTTAGCACCAGAAAAAAAAATTATTCAAATTTGGTTTAAATAAAGTGATTTATGCAATTATTTTGACAAACTATGTAAAAAACTAAATAGCATACAATTATTTTGACTACAATCCCATAGATTTTCATGAATTCACCAGTTTCAAGACCATCTTATACATACATTATTATTTTTTTTTAAATCATTTTCTATCCCTCTTGGGATATCTTGTTGTAATGGAAGTATTAGCACTAGAAATATATCTTGTTATAATGGTGGTGTTAGTATTATCAGTAAAAAAAATTGTTAAATTTTGATTAAAAAAAAAACACAAAGTTTCTTTTTTAATTTGGGAAGTAATTTTTTTTTTTTAATATTGCAATAATAATGTTTTGGTTAAATTTTGATATTAACTAGTTCTAAGTCAAATCATATGTATTAACCATGTTCTTTTTTCTACAATTCTAATTCTTGGAACAAAATTGAGCTTTCAAATAAATTGCAAAGAGCATATAAATCGAAGAATATAAATGACACCTATTTGTATTGTCCAATTGTTTAGGATATCATGTGTGAAAATATTTAGCGTTTTCAGAAACAATGGATTTGATGTGAGATTGTAATTGTACATAATGTTTGGATGATACATCAAAACAGAGTTGGTTTAATAGATATGCTTAGGATCTACTTTGGATAACAAACCATAGGTTTTGGAAGTATGGAAATAATTAATTTGGTATACCTTTGATAACCAATGAAATTGTATTTCTTTTACTCATCAAACCAAGAAAGGTATGGCAATAATCCTCATCAGAAAACAACTTGTTGTTGAAGATTTATAATTGGCTGTAAAAGTTAAAAAGTTGGCAATAGAAGTTTTTAGTTGTTATTAGAGCAACAATGTTATTATAGTTTTTAGTAGACATAAATAATTCTTGGTATTTGATTCACTTTGATGATGGCCTATTCTGACCAATATATGAGATTGTGAATTTGTTGATATTTTTTAGATTACCAAGTAAAGATATTTTTCTATAGAAATTTTGTGAGACCTATAGTATTGACAATTGGTTTTTTCACTATAAATAATGTTTAAGTCAAATTTGGTTTCGAAACTTAAGGATAAAGAAAAAATAATTATCAATAGTTGTGAATTGTTATAGCCATTAAATGATTCTCAACCATGGTCTTTGTGTTACAAGTCTAATTCTCAACCATGTTCTTTGCAATACAAGTATAATTCTCAAGGCATGATCGAGGTGGATATTGGTGGCCACCCACCTATTCCACTTGGGGCCCCACCATTTTCTCTTTCAGTTTTTAAGTTTCCCTAATTCTAGCACAGTTTACTATTTTTAGCATTTTTTCGGATCCTGAACTTCCGGAGACGTTTTGAGGCCCTAAACCACGTTTTTTGGAAAAAACGGGAGAAACATGGATCCATGGACTGTTGTTTCTCACTCAAAAGTTTTATTCCTCAGATATATCTTTCTAACAAGGTATGGTGCGCGTCAAATGGAGATTGTATGCAAAAGTTACATCCCCAAGAAGTTGATGTACCAATTTACCCAAACGGGGCCCATAGTTTTAGCGCTTCATCTCCTAGGGTTAGGCTTTTAGATGTTTAGGGTTTTGCATTATTTCTCAATAATAAATAGGCCCTCGAGCCTCATTGTAACATAGTTCAGAGGCCTGTATCCACCACATCTCTTCTCATAGATAAGCTACCAGTACCCTAGCTATTTTATTTCCATTCTGTCTGTAATAAAATTTCATTTATTTGATATTAATGAAATGAAGTGTTATTTCTGTTGCATATTTGTATTTATGGTTATATGTGTATTCTATTGCATTCCTTCATAAATCTGGATCAGTGGTATCAGAGCAGTCTACTTTTTTCTTGATCCTTCTTTGCATGTCCTCAACGAGGTCAGGGTATATAGAGTTAGGGCTCGATCTGGTTGAACCTTTGCAAGATCAGCCTCGCAAACCCCGACGGCTGCCCATGGGGGATGAAAAGAAAGATGAGGGAGCAGGATATCCTGTCAAAATATTTCTCGAGGATGCCATCGAAAAAAAAAGGAACGCGATTATGGATAAATTTTCCCAGATCCTTCAACGACTTCCCACCGGTCGCGCATCTACATCCAGCAACCACTCTAGAGGCGCGACTCCCTTTAAGGTACAAGTAAACTTTCACGTTCCCATATTTGAGGGCCAAATAGATGCAGATGTCGTAGATAGATGGTTGAATCTATTATAAGAATATTTCTCAATTCATGACTTTTCTGACCAGGAGAAGATTATTTTTTCACTCCTCAAATCTACCCCCCATGTCAAGGACTGGTGGGAAACCTACTGTGAGAAAAAGGACAAGATGGAACCCTATCTGTTCTCGGTCATACCCAATTGGAATTATTTTTGAGACACCATCAAGGAATACTATCCTGTGGGGAGCTATGAGGACAAGTACATACAATGGACCACGTTGTGGAAACAAAGGGATCAAGATGTGCATGAGCTGACAAATCTATTGCATACCCTACACACAAATTTGGGTATCAAATATTCAGAGAAACATTTGGTGCTAAAGTATCGCAGTTGTCTGCACATATAAATTCAGGAGGAAATGGATTTCCTCGACATCTCCTCTCTTGGTACGACATACCAGTATGCTACCAAGATTGCGCAGAAATTCAAACAGAAGAAGCGAGACTTTGGATCTATGAATCAAAAGAAAGGGAAAGGTGACCCCAATCCGGAGAACAAAGGACCAATCCAAGGCATGCTAGCCCAAGACAACCTACCAAAGCTGCAAGCAAATAACAACACCGCGAAGCCAAGGAAGGACATGGGAAAATGGTGTGAGTTCCATAAGAGCTGCACTCACAACAAAAGTGAGTGTTGGGCCAAGCAGTCGTTGGTGGTCGAGATGAGGGCTTTTGAATCAAATGCATGCTCTGACTCTGAATCAAAACCCGACAATGGGAATGAAAAATGGAAGCATTTATTGATGCGAAGCACAATGCCACTGTTTCCACTACGAAGATCCAGAAAGAGGAACCGGAAGATCCAGAGGAGGAGGAGCGTATATTCCACTCCCATATGTGGGTAAAGGGTTCCCTGCTACAATTCATTGTTGACAGTGGGAGCCAAAAGAACCTCATTTGAGCAGACGTCGTAAAGCGGTTGGGCTTGCCAACCACAACACACACACAGCCATACACCATCGAGTGGCTTCACCAAGGACGGGATCTTCACGTCAACTAGCAGTGTCGCCTTCCCTACAACATCAAGCCCTTCACGGATGAGGTATTATGTGACATTCCTCCTCTTGATGTTTATGATGTATTATTAGGCCAACCATAATTGTGGAAGTGACATTTTGTGTATGATTCTCGACCTCGCGTTTTTATTGTTACTTTTGGAAATAAGTTTTACAGGATACCAGAGGTACCACTGCCTACCGCTATCTCTTTAGTTACTGCAAAACAATGCAGTAAGATCATTTCCAAAACTGGGAAAAAAATTTCCTAATGATCTGCCCCCAGGGCAAGAAGAATATTGTGGCCATGACCTCTAGACAGGGCTCCTCTGAACGACAACAACAAATGGACAAGTTTGTGGAGGAGTACGGGGAAATCTTCACCGCACCCACAGGGGTGCCTATGCACTATCAGGTAATGAACCCCATTGATTTGATCCCAAGTGTGCCGCTACCTAATGGACTTATCTATCAGCGCTATGTTCTAGAGAACAATGAAATCAAGAGGCAGATTCAGGAGCTGCTACAGAAAGGTCACATATGGCCGAGTTCATTGCCCTGTGGGAGCCCGATCATGTTGGTACAAAAGACGGATGGGACTTGGAGACTCAGTATTGATTATCGGGCACTGAACAAGATCACTTTCTAGAATAGGCACCCAATCCCATGGATTGATGGCCTTCTGGACCAACTCAAAGGGGGAAAATATTTCAGCAAGATCGACTTGAAGTCTGGGTATCACTAGGTACCAATCGAACCCTCCGATGTGTTGAAGATGTTATCACTCTAGTAAATTCTTAAGTTGTGGTATTTTGGTTTTTAAGTCAAATAATACTAGAGGTAACCATAAACCTACTTCAAACTCTAGGATCTAGCCTTCCTAGGGTTCAGAGAGGGCTCTCTCTTTCAATTTTAACTTTGTTTTAGTTTTAGATATTAGGCTAGTTATTAAAGTGCAGATTTGGTTTTTTTTTGTTGGATTTGGTGGGAAAATTTCACTTGGAGGGTAGATAGAGGGAAATATACTTGTCCATTGGGCTATGGAGTCTAATTCAAGCTAATAGAACTGGGATCAAGGCCTAAAAGGTCAAATGTCTGCAGGGCAAGTAGATAACCCTTGGAGATCTTGGGAAATTTGGTTTTTGAGATGGTATGATCGGGATAAAGGGCACTTAAGAATCCTTAAATCCGGAAAAGGGAAGTAGAAGATAGAGGTCAAACGGGAGAGGGAGCAATTAAGGGTTCCCTACACCGGGAATCAGAGGAAAACAAAGAAATGATAACTAGTTAAAAATAGTGTGCTATTAAACATGTCCTGTAGTAATACTCCTAGTTATACATTCAGATTTAGAATTAAAACATATATGTATGCATGAAACAAAAGAAGATAACAATGAAAATTTAAAGAGATTACTTCACTCCAGATAGCTTATCACAGGGATCCTGAAGTATGATGCCAAAAAGGTGATCCAGTCTGCTGCTCAAAATCAAAATCCAAAGCCTTCAAGTCAATGAAAATATCTATAGTAATCTCCAGCAATTTTATTCCACACAAAAATACTTCCAAGGGTGAAGTATTTATATAAAATGTTTTACAAAATATCCTAGATGACTTCTAGGAATAAACTTAGGAAAATTAAATCTTTTACAACAATAATAGTGACAAATTGCTCAACAAACTAGCAAGTTGTCCTATTTTATTCAAAATAAATAGAAACAGCTTGTAGATAAGAAGCATTTGGTTTCTTATGTGTCTTCCCTGCTAGATTTTTAAATATTTTTCAAACTCTAGTTGCCTTCACTGATACTCTTTCACGCTGATACTCTTTATTACTTATCCTCTTTCAATTCTGATACTCTTTACCTTCATTAAAACTATCAGCTTCTTGCTATAAAAATCTGTTTTTACTGTGAAATCAGCAAACATAATTTTTGTTCTTCATGTGTTTGCCTTTCTTTCTTCATAGCAAATCAATCAATGCCTGCCACTCCTCATTTTTAGGAATTCTAATATTCTTGAGTTTCCTAAAATTTTCATCAGCCTCAGTGTACCTAGAAAATGTGGGTTTGATGATAAACAAATGTTTGATTTCATACTGCAAATAAAATAGATCTTCAAAACTTTTTAGCAATACTTTCCCTGTGGGAATTCCTTGGCCTGTTGGCTTGTTTACCTATTCTTTGGCATGTTCTCTAATCTTTTTGTCATAATAATTTTGTGGCATTAGCTTTTCATTAATCACCACAATATCTGGAAGTCCCTTTTGGCTCAAATTGGTGAATTTAACCATGAATCTAGTGACAACAGTGTTCATTCCTTCACATTTTTCCTCAAGCTGCCTCATTAGATTCCTTTTGGTAGTTACTTTAATCATTTCTAGGATTTTGGTTGTTATATCATTGATCTTTAACTCTTCAAGTTGTTGTCTTTTCTTACTGTTTAGGAAATTGATTACCTAATAGCCTGTTCTGGTTTATCTGCCAATTCTTCTTGTGTCTTTTGGATCTCTGCTTGAGCTGCCAATAGTAACTCTCTCTGCTCAAAAATTACTTGAATTGATGGCCAAACATCATGAATGGCTTCAATTACTTTATTCCATAAGTAATTTTTAATATATGATATTTGGTCCTTGAGATTTAACTCTTTTTGGAGCTTCTTTACCTCTTCACTCAAACTATGAACATTATGTTCATGTATTTTGGCATCTATTTGAGCTGCTTTGCTTGTCTTCTCAAGATTTTCAATTATCTTGGTTAATCTATTGATTTCATTGGTTTTCAAGGACATTTCCTCCATTTCCTTTACTAGTTGACTGCTTCCATCTGTAGGTGGCAACATTGTTATAGAGGATTGATTTACTGAAGTAGTTGAAGAAGTCACTGGCACTGAAGTGGCAAGTGGCTTTTTAGGTGCCAATTTCTCTCCTAAAATAGATGGTACTACTGCTGTAATAACCAAGATAAAAGTGGGAATGACTGGTTCCTCAACTGTCTCTTTTTCTTGGACAACTTGGTCCATTTGTACTTCCATTTCTTTGGTTTGAGTTGTTAGTTGAAGTATCAAGCTCATCATTTCATCTTTCTCTTTTTGATCCTATAAAACTTCCTTTGTTTGAGGATGCTCTCCTTGGGGAAGCTTGAGCTATTTACTCAAGGCAGTTATGTCCTCATTGTTCTTTTTAACCAATGCTTCAGCGGCTTTTATTTTTGTAGGATCATATCCTACCTGCAATACTAACTCTTCTAAGGCCTTTATCCTTAGATATTTTTCATATAGTGAAGATTTATCCATTTTCATTTGGTCCTGCATATTAGAGATTTTATTTTGAAGTCTGTGAGCACTCATAGCTTTTGTGGTCACTGTGGAATAGAGCATATCTGATGTTTGCCTGTGAAATTCAATCTGATCCAACTCATGGATTGTACCTGTGGCTACTTCCATATCAACCTTTTTATAATCAGCCACTATCTTTGGCACTGATATAGTGGGATGTAAAACTGATGTAATCAATTTTTGAGTTGAATAATCAAAGGTTGATAAGAATCTATTTTGGTTACCTGGATTCTTCTTCAAGAACTGAGAATATATTTCAGTTTTGATTTCCTCATTCTTCAATTTGATTTTCTTGTATTTTTCCTTAATATCTAAGTCCTTGTCCTCAGTTGAGTGTGAGGAGGAAGCCTCCATATTGTGTTGCCTCTCCATTATTTGTGCATGTTCATTATTCAACTGTTCCTGATTCTGATTTGGCTCACTGATGATTACAGTGGCTACATTGGTCTTTGTCTGTGCAGTGTTGGTATTCAAAGGTTGTGTTTCCTCAACATCAATTGTTACTTTGCCTTTAGCTGTTGTATCTATTTTAGGCCTCTTATTGTAAATGATTTTAAATTTTGTCTCTGTGGTAGTCTCTGCAGTATAAGCTCCTTCTTCTCTGACTCTTTTAGTGGATGTTTCTGGCTGTTTGTAAACTTCCAAAGGGTGACAAGTATTCCTTTGGTTTACTGCCTCTGTTAAAGTATTCTCAACCCACTCAATCTGATTAGCTAATTTCTCTATATCTGGATTTGACTCATGGATAAAGGGTGTCAATTTACATTTTACCCTTAGTTTACTTAAGATACCTTGTGGATCATAATTCCATTGGAAGATTTCTTCTAATTTGTATTCCTGTAATTGACTTGCTGCTTCCTTTTCTGCTTCTCTTTGATTATATGAAAATCCCAATTTGATTTTTGAGTTTAAACTAAGTCTTTTTCTTGGCTGCCATAAAATTAATTCAATATGAATTCAGGATCTGCCTAATGTACTATAAGGAAAAAATACTCATAGATGGATGCTTAGGTAACTTGTAGGGTAACAAGTTAGAACCAAAAACTCTGATTTCAGTGAATTCCTTATATAAATACCAATCTCCTACTTTACTTTGCTCTGATAGCTGCAAAATTCTCTTCATTTCCTCATTGATTCTGGGTTGTTCTGCTTTTTTCAAGATGGTGGTCAATGGATGTACAAATAACTCAAAAAACTCTGAATAACTAAATTTTTTCCCTTCCTTTCTGAGTATATATGTCCAGAAGACAACTGATAGAGGTTTTCCTTCTATATCCAATTTCTGAAGTGAAATTGGAAAACTCTCTGATTGGAAAAATAGAAACAAGTGTAAAAGATAAGAGGTATATCTGAATACCCCTTCCAGCTGCAATTTAGACAATTGAAATGTGAATGTTATCAGCTATAAAACCAGCATAGTCAAATATGACTGAGGGTGACAGTCCTGGAGAAAATGTAGACAAAAATCCCAATATTGACTCATCAGTATGTTCATCGGTGAAATACCCAAGTATGAAGGAAAGCATGGAGATAACATGCCTTGAACCTTCAGGGAACTTGGCAGTTGAATATGGAGGGTTTAATTTTGGGATTTCAACATGCAGAGGCATAAAAGTTTGGAAAATCATAAACCTTTTAGGAAAATCTAAGTTAATGTATAACTTAGTGAGGGCTTCAATAGATAATGGGACTGCTTGAGGGTCTGATTGAATCTGCAACATTTGGTTTATAGACTCTGCTGTAATGGTAAATACGACCTCTTTGTTTGCATTGATAATAGCTCTCTGTCCTGGAATGTAGTATTGGTGACACAGTCTGATAAATTCTTGACAAGGGTGTGTCAGGGGAACTAACTATTTGGGCAAATTGGATTCCCAAATATGAACATCTTCTTGATCATCTAGGGATTTTTCAAAACACCAGTTGTGTATATATAACAAATTGAACTCAACTACAGGATCAGTTATTTTGTAGTCAATGTCTTCTAGAGTAATATGCTCAATATAAACAACTGGAGGCCGCAATGGATTGACTACAATGGCAGTATTTGGATTCATGGCTGGAGTAGCTTTGGGAGTCTTTGAACATTCAGATTTGTTTCCACTCTGTTATTTAGGCATCTTTACTGGCTTCTGCAAGCTTAAACTGTTTGCAGAGGAAATTTTACTATAACATAGGATTGGTTAGGCAAATTCAGAAAAATAGAAAGTCTCTTTGGATTTGATGCTCAATTAGGTCTCTCAAATGAAGTTTTTGAGGCTAAAACTTGTCAAACACAAAAAATAGGGGTTTTCTGAGTCTCTTGGCTGCAGATTGGGCTTAATTTTGATAAAAAAAGGTTTTTCAAAAGATACAGGGCACCTGCAGAGTATTTCTGGCTTCTAGAGCTTGAAATTGACCCTAAAACTGTGGAAAAATGATCATTTTCTTTGAAAATGGTGCGCAACAGATTCTAGGATTCCTGGAAAAATTTTGCCAAGGTTTTACCTGTTTTTGGGGCTTTTGGGCAATTGAAATTAATCAATTTCTTGATTTTTACTGCTTCTTTTTCCTTTTAAAGGTCTTTTGAATTTAGTTGCAGGTTAAATTCTTAGAAAAATACCAGGTTTTGACGCAGGTATAGGTTTTGACAGGGTTTTCTGCAATCTTCTGGTCGAATTGAATCTTCAGTGGTTGATATGGAGCAAGTGAGGCTCCTCAGCCATTATTTCAGGTTTCTTTGGCAATTTCAGAGGTTCTGTGTGTAAAAATAGCAGGAAAGGGCTATTAGGGGGCTCTTTGCAACTTTACACAGTCGGGAGAGAAAAATACTAGTTCAAATGTGAAAGATAGTTAAAAAATTCATATAAAAAGGTTTTATTAAACAGTATTCACATTAAACCTTTGGCATTAATTATAGGTTGTGTCATGGCAGGAAGGTTGTTTTTGAATTATTGAAAGGGAAAAGACCGGTGGTAATCGCGTGGGTTTTTAGTGGTAAGCAGTTTTAATGAAAACCCACGTGATCCAACCATAAGAGGCCACGTGGATGGGAGGGTTTATTGCGAAACTGCCCATTTCACGTGGATTTTGCAATGGAGCAGTCAGGCACTTTTTTCACGCGATATCGCTTATAAACCGTTGGATCAAAATTTTGGAAGTGAACGGTGGAGATTGTTCGGGAGTTGCGTCAGGGTGAAAAGGTGAGACCGGGCTATTGCATAGGCGGACGGGTTAATATTTATGAAATAAATAGTTTAGACCACGTTTAAACCATAGTCTCATTAGTGTCGGGGGATTAATTATGGTCTAAAACATTGCCATAATGTTTTAATTTATATACAAGGTCGCAGGCTTAATGTTTTTATTAAAACATTTGTTAAAATGATTTTAATAAAACATAAGTGGGCGGGGCTTATACTGCGACATTTTATTAAAAATGTTTTCAAATGTGCATAATAATACATTATTTTATATATATTTTTAACTTTTTTGAATAGTTAAACAACTATAGGGCAGGATATTTTCATATGGATAACCTTTTAGACCAAAGGGATTTTTATTTTGGGTTTTTTATTTAAGAACATGGGATAATATACCTTGGTCAAAAGCTTATAATATTGGGTTTTTGGGGTTTATTAGATATAATGGAATTAATAACATAGGAAAGGGTATCTCTTAGGGATTTAATAAAATATTTTAAAAGTTAATATGAGAGGGGAGTGCAAAACAAAATACACATTATCTCTAGTATAAAATAATCAAGAATTTGTTCATCTTTGTATTTCTTTGAATAATACTTAGGATAAATGTGATTTTGTGGGTTTTTATGAATGCTTATGAAGGGATAGAGTTAATTATGTGGGGATTACAATTTTACTAAGTAATAGTGTTTTTTTACTTAGGAAAAAGGGGTTTTAGTACATGAATGAAGGGTAAATGATGATAAATGAGGATTTTTAACATAAGAACTCAATATTTTCAACTAACCAGTCATAGAGCCTTGGGTCCTGTCCCAACAAAAGTCAGAGAAATGCTCTGAGCCTATTTGACTGACATCTTAGAATATTGAACACTCATGGGGGAGGGGAAATTAGTGATTTTTCCTGATGATGTATTATTTACATGATTGATCCACTGCTTTCTACCTACCCAACTTCCATTTCTAACATTTTTTCTTCATTTTGGAGGTGCATTTAGGCTTGCAACCTTAAAACATTTTCTTTCAAAGCATAAAACTAATCTAAATCTACCTTATTTCATCCGAGGGCTCAAATTAAACTATTGAGCTCCTCATTATTCTCTACTTATCTACTGATTTGTCAAGTTTAAACTGTTTGACAAATCTTTATTCACTATCTAAAACATGAAATTGAAACATGAAAAGTTAATATTAAATTGTTTAACTGATCATGGATTGTGACATTTATTGACACTCTGCACATAATCATTTATTCTTTGCAGTAAAAAGTAAAAGTAGTGGCATTTGGATTTGCTCACTTTCAGGTTTTATTTCTTTTCTTTTAGGGTATATATTTTTCTAAGTCCTTTGATCATTCTTTTAGGACTTTTTACCCTCTTTTTGCTTTTTTATTATTTTTCATTTTTTCAAAATATGGGAAAACAACTTGCAGAATGCAAGGTATGTACATATTTATAATACTTACCAAAGTCAATTCAAAATTTTATGAACCCTATTATTATAGGACCCTAACAGTGGCTCCACATGGGGATGACATTTCTTGGTGAAATATCAAGAACTCTAAGACTTAGTAGCCTTTTAAATTTGACTTTAGTGATCCTGTGAATGTCTTCTGATATCTACAACTTATTCATATTTATGATTTTTACTTCTCAAAGCTTAGGGCCTTCTCTTCGGGCTTCAACTTTGCTAAGGAAACATCCAATCCAATCTAAAATTTGCAATGTATATGTACAATGGTCAAAGTGAATAAAAACTAACTATTGGTTAACTCAGGTGAGTAGTAGTGCTTCAGCATTCTGCCATTAACTAGTCCTTCTTGCATATCTGTTCCATCCAATTCTTTGAGAAAGAAAGCATTATTTCCTCTATATCCAGAAATTACATAAGGCCCTTTCCATAGAAAATCAAATTTTCCATGTTTTCCTTTGTCTTCTCTTCTGGAATCCCATTTTAACACTTTATCTCCTATGTAAAAATCATCCTCTTTAGTATTTTTATCATATATTTTCTTGATCTTATCCTGAATGACTTGAGATTTGACATAAATTTCTTCCCTTGTTTGTTGCAAGTGAATATTTTGATTTATCCTTCTTTGGATGTCATTTGTTTCAACCTGCAATTCTTGGATCATTTTCATCACTGGTACACCTAGGGAGGAAGGAAAAACAGCATCCATTCCATAAACTAGTTGGTAAGGTGAAGTACCAATGGATTTCTTAGTAATAAGTCTATCTTCCCATAAGGCATTGACTAAATTTTTATGCCAAGTCTTTTTATTATCTTCAAGTAATTTTTTGATGATATTTACTAGGCTTTTGTTTGAGGATTCAGCTAGGCCATTACCTTGGGGGTAATATGCAGTAGAGTAGCCTAGGTTAATATGATATTTGTGGCAAAATTCAATCATTTTATTAGATTTGAATGTTGCTGCATTATCGGTAATTATCTTTTGAGGGCACCCAAACCTTGAAAGGATGCTTTTTTCTAGGAAGGAAATAATGAAAGTATCAGTGGATTGTCTGGAGGGTATGGCTTCAATCCACTTAGTAAAATAATCAGTGGTTGTCAAAATCCACTTATGTTGGCCTAAAGAGGGAGGGTGAATTTCACCATTGAAGTCTAAACCCCATTGTTGAAATAAAATTTCAGTTGAAATTGGCTTTAAAGGGAGGGGTAATAATTTCTTCTTGCCCTCAAAAATTTGGCACTTATGACATGAAGTAACATATTTGTTGACATCGACAAACAAGGTAGGCCAGTAAAAACTAGCTATCAAAATCTTGTCTGCAGTAGATTTCCAGTATAAATGTCCTCCACAGTCACCTGCATGAAATTCTTCAAGTATTTTGCCAGCTTCTTCCTTTAGTAAATAATTTAATAAAATCCCACTATGATCTTTCCAAAAAAGGACATTATCTAAGATACAAAATCTTACTACTTTAAGTTTCAAAAATCTAGCTTTAGTTCTTGACAATTCAGGAGGAGCTTGTAATTTTTAGATTATGTTGAAGATTGCAACAAAACACAGTGAAGGAGGCATCCTGAAACATCATTCCTGATCCTAGTTGGAAATTGATCACCTAAACTAGGTGGGGCCCACACAAGTGATTTTTGTCGCAATGTCTATTTTTAGACATGTCGATCATATTCTATGAGTTGCAGGATGCTATTTGTGGATGGTTGGTCAAGTTGGAAAAATAGATGGATTTCTATTTTTAGACATATTGGGTGGAATCTATTTTTAGATTTCTAGTCTAAAAATAGATATGTCGAATATTATTAGCTCTTAATAATATTTGGACTATAAACATTATCTTATTCTCTTGGAGCACTTCAGTTATGGCATGATGTAGCACAATGTACCGGATGTATGAATTACGCTTATTCTAATGTTTATCGTATTATCGCATGGAGTACTAATTAGAACTCATGACGTAGTTTGGTGGAGTCAGAGGAAGTAGTTGGTGGGAGTTGTGTTTAGTTTAACTCATGACTCACGGAGCTAGTTGTATCTAGTCTAACTGATTGATACACTAGTGTGAGTGGTGTGAATTAATTAGTTAATTAATTCACTAAATAATAACTCATTAATCAACTAAAGAATACATCAGTTAACTACAGTGCATGGACAGTTTCAGTGGAGACCATTGGAGAGATAGGTGAAAGGGCAAGATGGACTATCCGTTGTGACTACTAGTGATGCATGGATTGCATCTATATATACATTGGAGTTGCCAATGATAATAACGTAGTCAAGGAGAGTGGGATTGCATCGAATTGGTCTTTGTAATCAGCTTGGATTTCCCAGTGGAGGCAGGCTAGCAGGAGGGCAAGATCGGTGCATGGATTTGCAATATTGTTCCTGATTAGTGTATGACGATTGTATTGTACTGAGAGCTTGTGATAAGCTTTGTATGCTTGTATGAGATTTTCATATGATCTCCATGTTACATAATATATATTTGGGGTTTTTAGCTTCAGGCTTTCCCGGTAAACAACTGTGTTATGTGTGTTTTTATTGCTTCATGTGTTTTGCAATTGTTGATTAAATTTCCGCAAGAATTATAGTGGAAGGATTCTGTATTTTGCAAGAAGTAGATAACACAGGAGAGGTCCATGGTCCGGATATATACATGCATATTGTATATAATTTCTACATGGTATCAGAGCTGTGTTATAGATTTTCTACATGGAATGAGAGCAGGAAATTTTGGGTGCGCAAGTTTGCAGAGAATATCTGAAAATTTTGGTGAAATATTTTCAGAAAAAAAAAAGCATATTTGGATTCCTTGCGAAAAAATACCCAAATTGAAAAAAAAAAATCAGTCGAATCGGAGCTCGGATGAGGGATATATCGTCGATTTAAAATCAGCTCTTTTGTTAGAAAATTTTGCGACGGCGGGACAATTGCAATGTGCACGAGCCAAGAAGCTACATGCACTGAGGAACAAGATGCATGCAAAGATTTGAGGAGAAAAGCAGAGGTTAGTTAATTGGTGGTTGAGAGAGAGCCTCTCAACATGCAGTGTGAGAAGCAGTCTCAGAAGGTTGTGGAGCAGCTACAACTGGAGATGCAGAAGAATCTTTATAGATTTGATGTAGATGGAATTTCTACGGAGCTTCCTACTATTGGGAAGTGCAAGAAAGACATGCAATTGAAGCTTGAGAGGGAGCTGGATTTGCATGCAGGTAAGAGTGAACCTCAGGATGTGGAGCAGCCACAAGATGAGGATCATGGAGTGGGAGCAACCACTCATGCAGAGAAATTTCGTGCCAGATGGGCAGAGGGAGTGCATGAAGCTATACCACCAGGTGAGAGGTGGGGCGACATGCATGACTAATCCCAAGAGGAGATTTCTGGGCAAGATTCATTAAGATGGTGTGGATCTCATGAATTGAACCTAGCTACGAGGTGCCCACAGAGCAACAGTAGCATGATCAGTTGGATTGATACAGTGAGATCAAAGTGACAGTGTCGGATACTAGAGCGCGATTCAGAGTTGACAGCAAGTGTAGAGTGCATGGGTGCAGAGTTTAACAGCGTAGTGGTTCCTGAAGACATGTGAAGTTGGTACCAGCAGAAGTCAAAGACTTTGATGATAGATGCATTACACTAATTGAGTTGTTTGGAGGCTATTCAGTTTCGGAAGAGTTGCAGAGCAGATGCATGGAGTTGCATGGCACTTGTAAAGGTTGCAGGGCGAATGCATGGAGTTGCATGTCGCATGAAAAGATAGTCCTTTCTTGTTGAGAGGGAGTGTTGAAGATTGCAACAAGAAACAGTGAAGGAGGCATCCTGAAACATCATTCCTGATCCTAGTTGGAAAGTGATCACCTAAACTAGGTGGGGCCTACACAGGTGATTTTTGTCGCAAAGTCTATTTTTAGACTATGTCTATTTAGACATGTCGATCATATTCTATGAGTTGCAGGATGCTATTTGTGGATGGTTGGTCAAGTTGGAAAAATATATGGATTTCTATTTTTAGACATATTGGGCTGAATCTATTTTTAGATTGCCAGTCTAAAAATAGATATGTCGAATATTATTACCTCTTAATAATATTTGGACTCTAAACATTATCTTATTATCTTGGAGCACTTCAGTTAAGTGCACAGATGTGGCACAACAGCTGACAGAAGGAATTACGCTATTCCTGAGGGTTTACCGGAGCTATTGCATGGAGTACTTCAGTTAGAACTCATGTGACAGAGTTTGGTGGAGTTGGAGAAGTAGTTGGTGGAGTTGTATTTAGTTTAACTCAGTTAGACTCAGTTGAGCTAGTTGTATCTAGTCTAACTAATTGATATAATAGTGTGAGTGGTGTGAATTAGTTAGTTAATTAATTCACTAAATAATAACTCATTAATCAACTAAAGAATACATCAGTTAACTACAGTGCATGGACAGTTTTAGTGGAGACCAGTGGAGAGATAGGTGAAAGGGCAAGATGGACTATCCGTTGTGACTACTAGTGATGCATGGATTGCATCTATATATACATTGGAGTTTCCAATGATAATAACGTAGTCAAGGAGAGTGGGATTGCATCGAATTGGTCTTTGTAATCAGCTTGGATTGCGCAGTGGAGGCAGGCTAGCAGGAGGGAAAGATCTGTGCATGGATTTGCAAGATTGTTCCTGATTAGTGTATGACGATTGTTCTGTACTGAGAGCTTGTGATAAGCTTTGTATGCTTGTATGAGATTTTCATATGATCTCCATGTTACATAATATATAGTTGGGGTTTTTAGCTTCAGGCTTTCCCAGTAAACAACTGTTTTATGTGTGTTTTTATTGCTTCATGTGTTTTGCAATTGTTGATTAAATTTCCGCAAGAATTATAGTGGAAGGATTCTATATTTAGCAAGAAGATAAATATTGTGAGATCAAGAGAGTCCGGATATATACATGCATATTGTATATAATTTCTACACAGTACAAATATAATATATGTATACCAAGGTGAGTGTGAAAAGGCTTCACTGATCAATGGAGTCACCATCTCTTCCTGATCATCAACTTGAGCAATAAAATTTATATCTAGGGCATTACAATTGGATTCAGCCATAAGTATGGCTAATCCTTAGCCTTTAATGAGCTTGGTGGGTTTAATCTCTATGTCATATTCCAAGATAGTGGCAATCCACTTACCTCTTCTTCCATCAGGACCATCCTGAGTAAGAATGTCTTTAACTACAAAATTTGGGACATAGGAAATAATGTGTGAGTAGAGAATATAAACTCTGAAGTCTTTAATGGCCTTAACCAACGCTAGGGCTTTTTTTTCCATAATGTTGTACTTCAAAGAGGCATCTCTAAGGGATTTACTGAAAAAATCTATGGGTTGTTCAAATCCTTGATCATTTTTCTGCAGTAAAACTGCAGCAATGGTGTGTTCTAAAGCAAATGAAAAAATCATGAAGTATTTCTTAAAATCGGGACTTATTAGGACCGGAGTTTTGGTTAAGGCTTGTTTAATAGAGTCAAATAATTGTTTAGCCTCAACATTCCATCTAAGAATTGAATCTTTCTTGAGCATGTTATTCAATTCTCTAATTATTTCAACTAGATTAGATATGAATCTTCTTAAAAAAATTATCTTACCTAGAAAAGCTTGTAATTATTTGATGTTTCTTGGTGGGTTGATGTTCAGAATTGCTTCTATCCTAGCAGGATCTATCCTAATTCCTTCTTTTGATATTATATTTCCAAGTAACTTACCTTCTTCTAATCCAAAAATACTTTTCTTAGGATTTAAAGAGATGCCATATTTCCTACACTTAATGAAAACTTGTCTCAAATGATCCAAGTGTTCATTATCTGTTTTGGAAAACACAGTAATATCATCTAAGTAAATAAATAAGAACTCATGTATTTCCTTTGCAAAGGCTATGTCCATAGCCCTTTGAAAGGTTTCTCTTGCATTCATTAGTCCAAAGGGCATTTTTACATACATAAAAGTGCCCCAAGGAGTAGTAAATGATGTTTTAGCTTGGTCTTCTTCTTGAACTAGGATCTGGTTATATCCTGAAAAACCATCTAACAATGAAATCCTTGAAGAACCTAATACCCTTTGTAATATGTGGTCCATTTTAGGTAAAGGGTAATTATCCTTTCAGGAGACTTTTTTAAGATTTCTAAAGTCCACACACAATCTAATTTCTCTTGTTTTATTTCTTGTAGGAACTAGGTTTGAAACCCAATCAAAATATCTAATTGTGGCAATGATTTGGACATCATACATTATTTTAACTTCTTTTTCAATCAAAGGTAATAGTACAGGGTTAATCCTTCTCAATTTTTGTTTGAATGGCTTTTGATCTTCTTTTATTGGAATTTTGTGTTGGATTATGTTTATATCATAAGCTTTTAAATCTTCATAACTCCAAGCAAACACATCTTGATATTCCTTTAAAAGCTCAATGTATTTATCATTTTCCTCTTGAGGTAAAATTTTGGACAGTTTAATTATCTTTGGTTTTGATTCTGTACCAATGTTACACTCTTCTATGTCAGATCTTACTGGCTCTATTTTTTGTTTTCTAGCTACATCATTAGAGTCAAAAAGATCCTCTAGGGGAGTTAAACCTTTAGGTAGAAAATTATCTTTAAGATTCACTATATCTGATTCATATTCAGTGATTTCTTCAATCTCCACTTTCTCTAAAGTATCTATGTCAGATTGACTAAATCTAGTGGGTTTATCAAACTTTATTTTATTTAAATCTAAGTCATTTAAATCTATTTCACAATCCAAATCATAATTTATTGTATAATCTGTATCTATAATACAATTTTGAAATTATCCTTCATTGTTCATAAACTTGTAAATTTGTTCATCCTGAGAAAAAATCTGCCAATACTTGAGATTATCTGGAATTATTGGCCTATGTTTGACTTCAGCAGTATATCTGTGATTAGGTTGGAATGGAAAATTTCATGTGCTAGCAAAATTTGCAAGACAATGAGCTTGTATATTTTTTTTTCTAGGTATAACAACAAACTTGCATTCTAATAAATCATCAGTTAAATCTATGACAGTGTCTCTATATTTTCTTAGTTTGGGATTATAAACTGAATAAACTCCATTTACTTGTTTAATGATCAAATCTAAATCTCCCATGATTAAAATTCTTTTTCCTCCTCAATTTCTAATGATTTGGATTCCTAGGATAAGGGCTTCATACTCGGCCATATTGTTTGTGCATTTGAAATTTAGCCTGAAATCATGACCTTCAGAATGATTGGTCTCCATATTTGTTATCCATACTCCTGCTCCTGCTCCTAACTTATTCACTGAACCATCAAAGTCTAAATTCCATTGAGATACATGAAAAATGTTATCATTGTTTGGTTCTCTCTTTTTATCTACTAGTTCAGTTTGGATTTCATTTGTTACAGAGTTACATAGGATAAAGGAATCAAGGTCAGTTGGTGTAGAGTAAATTGGGTAGTTTATATATCTTTCAGCATGACTGACCATGTATTTCATTAATTTTTCTCTATATAACTTTTTAGGTTGACAAAAAATCGAGATAGTAGCATAAGACATGTTCAGTTGTAGATATCCCTGCAACTTTTCTCCCCATGAGCGAGAAAGCAGCATACCATAATTTGGTGGGATATCAGCTACTAAAATGTCCATTAATATACTCTTACCAAGGTATTGAACTAGTGTTACACACAAATCCTTAATTAAACCTAAGCATTTAACCTTACTGGAATCAAAAGAAAACAAATCTTTGTATGGCCTTGTAATTTCTAGATTCAGAGTTTCCATGATGGCTTTTGGCACTAAGTTATGGGAAGCTCCTGAATCTAGCATTGTGTTATGTAGAATTTGATCATGAATGGTTAAACTAATATAGAATGGAGGAACTGCACCATCTGCATGTTTTCCATTTACATCTGGGCCAAAAATCAACTTTGGATGATCATCATTTAGATTTATGGAGTCTTCTCCATCATTCATATTTAATGTTTCAGTTATAGTTGATTTTTACAAGTCATTCTTTACCAATCCAGTCAAAGGAATTGGTATTTTAAGTTTTGTAATTTCTGATTGTATGTTGAATGCAGGTTGAGCTTTACTGATCTGAATCAGTTCTTCTTTGGTAACTGTAGTTTGGGTTGGCTTATCTTGATTTTCTATAGTTTTTTTTTCATTTTCAATTGTTTTAGGATTCTCTGTTTGTGTTTCCTGTGTCTTACTTCTTCTAACTTTCTTTTCAGGGATTTTTTGTGAAGCAGTAGATGTTCTTTCTGATTTAGAATTTTTAGCAGGGGCTTTTGAAGCAACAGTTTGTGAATCTGTTGTTTTAGGATCAGGAGAAGGCTTTTTGGGATCTAAATTTGTTGATTTTATAGAATTAGAAGCTTTAGTAGCAGTAGATTTTTTAGGATCCTTTGCAACTTGAGCAACCTCATCAGTAATATCAAATATTTTAGGGCCTCATGCTTTCTTTGGACTGGAAATGTTTTGGGAAGAATTTGAGTTTTGATTATTTTCCCTTGGGAGAATTTGTAGAACTTTTATTTTAGGGGCTTCTATTGTTTTCTGATTTTTATTTTGGGAAGTTTTCTTAGTAGAAGCCTCATTTTTTTTCTTGTTTCTAAGGTTATACTGGCTGTGTATTTAATTTATTGCATAGTCATAACCTTGCTTATAATCAAAGGATTCACTAGAATCTAATTTAAGCTATTTAAGTGCAAATAATTCCTGATATTCCTAAGTTAGGAAAATAGTATTATTGTCATCAATTCCCATTAGATTAATAGTATCCTCCTCATCATCATTATTATTCTGAGAACTTTCAGCATAGTTCTCTTGGAATGGTGGCTTAATGGTTGGGTCCGGAGATGTTTCTTTTTCTTTTCCAGAATTTATATATTTTCTAAAATTGGGATTTCTAATCTGTTGTTGGTTATCCCACTAAGGTCTCCTATCCATATTATCTAATCTATCAATTACTCTTTCTAAAGTTCTAGCTATAACATCCATTTTTGTGTCTGAATTTTCATTTTATTCTTTAATAGTAACTCTTCTTTCATTCCTAAGTCTAGCTTTTCCAGCTAGAATGTTCACTTATACACTTACTGTATCATTTTGCATTTTTCTAAGGTATCTGCATCTCTTTCCCTTAATTGATATGCCATATCTGTATCAAATCCATCATGGAATTTGAGCAGAACGGAATAAGGAGTAGGTTTCAGATTTGCAGGGATAGAATTATAAACACTATTATACCTAGTGCAGTAATCTTGAACTGATTCATTTGGAGCTCTTTTTAAATTAGAAAATTCAGACAAAATTTGGAGGGGGTTATTTTTCTTTTCCCATTTATTTAAAAAAAAAATTAAAAAAGACAGCTAAATCAGTTACACTACCAGCAGCTAAATCTTTAAACCATTTCTTAACTACTCTTGTTAAAGTTTCAAAAAACAGTCTCATTTGAACATCTGAATCATCAATTTCATAAATTTAAAAAAAGTCTATCATTTTTGTAATGTGTTGTTGAGCAGAATATTGAGTAGTGCCATCAAACAATGGTATTTTGTTTTGATAGTCTTGTGGCATATCATGAAGTTGTTGTGGTAGGACAAGGGGGGCATATCTAGCAGCCATAGCTTGAAGCTTAGCTTGACTAGGAGGTAAATTTGAACTTCTTGGAGCTGTGCTGGAAATGATAGTGGATGAACTAAAGATAGTATTTGAAGTGTTGGGAAATGTTTTTAAGAAATAAAAAGGTGAACTAATGGATATAGTGGATGAATTTATTGGTGGAAATAATACCTTGGGCTGTAGAGGTAGTTTTGGGATAAATGGATATGTATATGAGCTAGTAGTAGGATTTAGGAATGATGTGACAGCATAAAGAGATGAATCTTTAGCTGGAATTATTGTGGTATGTAATTGGGAAGCTGAAATTTTGTTTGCGTAAGTCAATAAATGAGCTAATTCAATAGCTTCATCAATATTCTTTAGAATAGTAACATTAATTTCCTCAACTTTGGTCTGATATTAATCTTTCTTAGAACTTATTGCAATAGATTTCTATTTTTCATTCAAAAATGAAATAAAAGCAAGGTCTAAAACAACATTTTTTAAATCATTTTCAGATTTAATTTTAAATAATGAATGCTCAAATTTCAGATCAAAATCAATGTCTTACAGTCTTTCTAATTCACTAGGTAATGAAATGACTCTTATCAATGAGATTTCAGCCTCTAAATTTTATGTTTGTTTTTTCTTTTTAGCAATTCGGTCTGGGTCATCTACTATTACAGCAGGCTTACGATCTGGGTTAGACCTGGTATAATAGACTTTCCTAAAAGCCAGAATTACAATTTTTCAATACCCACAACCTATAAAAACAATCTTAAAGTAAAAGGATGATTTAAAAGATTTCTTTAAGACTAATTTTATGACTGAGGACTGGTTATTCCCCAGTATGGTCGCCAATAATGTTATCACTCCAGTAAATTCTTAAGTTGTTGGATTTTGGTTTTTAAGTCAAAGAATACTAGAGGTAACCACAAACCTACTTCAAACTCTAGGATCTAGCCTTCTTAGGGTTCAGAGAGGGCTCTCTCTTTCAAGTTTAAATTTGTTTTAATTTTAGATATTAGGCTAGTTATTAAAGTGCAGATTTGGTTTTGTTTTGTTGGATTTGGCGGGAAAAATTCACTTGGAGGGTAGATAGAGGTAAATCTACTTGTCCATTGAGCTATGGAGTCTAATTCAAGCTAACAGAACTGGGATCAAGGCCTAAAAGGTCAAATGTCTACAGGGCAAGGTAGATAACCCTTGGAGATCTTGGGAAAAATGGTTTTTGAGATGGTATGATCAGGATAAAGGGCACTTAAGAATCCTTAAATCCGGAAAAGGGAAGTAGTAGATATACGTCAAATGGGTGAGGGAGAAATTAAGGGTTCCCTACATCGTAAATCAGAATAAAACAAAGAAATGATAACTAGTTAAAAACAGGGTGCTATTAAACATGTCCTATAGTAATGCTCCTATTTATACTTGAGATTTAGAATTAAAACATAGATGTATCCATGAAACAACAGAAGATAACAATGACAAGTTTAAAGAGAGTACTTCACTCCAGATAGCTTATCACAGGGATCCTGAAGTATGATGCCAAAAAGGTGATCCAGTCTGCTGCTCTAAATCGAAATCCAAAGCCTTCAAGTCAACAAAATATCTATAGTAATCTCCAGCAATTTTATTCCACACAAAAATACTTCCAAGAGTGAAGTATTTATATAAAATGTTTTAAAAAATATCCTAGATGACTTCTAGGAATAAACTTAGGAAAAATAAATCTTTTACAACAATAATAGTGACAGCTTGCTCAACAAACTAGCAAGTTGTCCTATTTTATTCAAAATAAATAGAAACAGTTTGTAGATAAGAAGTAGTTGGTTGCTTATGTGTCTTCCCTGCTGGCTTTTTAGATATTTTTCAAACTCTAGTTGCCTTCATTGATACTTTTTTCACGTTGATACTCTTTATTACTGATCCTCTTTCAATTTTGATACTCTTTACCTTCATTAAAACTGTCTTCTTGCTGTAAAAATCTGTTTTTACTGTGAAATCAGCAAACAGAATTTTTGTTCTTCATGTGTTTGCCTTTCTTCCTTCATAGAAAATCAGTCAATGCCTGCCACTCCTCATTTTTAGGAATTCTAATATTCTTTAGTTTCCTAAAATTTTCACCAGCCTCAGTGTACCTAGCAAATGTGGGTTTGATGATAAACAATTGTTTGATTTCATACTGCAAATAAAATAGATCTTCAAAACTTTTTAGCAATACTTTCCCTGTGGGAATTCCTTGGCCTGTTGGCTTGTTTACCTATTCTTTGGCATGTTCTCTGATCTTTTTGTCATAATAATTTTATGGCATTAGCTTGTCATTAATCACCATAATATCTGGAAGTCCCTTTTGCCTCAAATTGGTTAATTTAACCATGAATCTAGTGACAACAGTGTTCATTCCTTCACATTTTTCCTCAAGCTTCCTCATTAGATTCCTTTTGGTATTTACTTTCCTAATTTCTAGGATTGTGGTTGTTCTATCATTGATCTTTAACTCTTCAAGTTGGTGTCTGTTCTTGATGTTTAGGAAATTGATTAACCTAACAGCATGTTCTGGTTTATCTCCCAATTCTTCTTATGTCTTTTGGATCTCTGCCTGAGCTGTCAATAGTAACTCTCTCTGCTCAAAAATTACTTGAATTGATGCCCATACATCATGAATGGCTTCAATTACTTTATTCCATAAGTAATTTTTAATACATTATATTTTTTCCTTGAGAGTTAACTCTTTTTGGAGCTTCTTTACCTCTTCACTCAATCTGTGAGCATTTTGTTCATGTACTTTGGCATCTATTTGAGCCGCTTTGCTTGTCTTCTCAAGATTTTCAATTATCTTGGTTAATCTATTGATTTCATTGGTTTTCAAGGACATTTCCTCCATTGCCTTTACTAGTTGACTGCTTCCATCTGTAGGTGGCAACATTGTTGTAGAGGATTGATTTACTGAAGTAGTTGAGGAAGTCACTGGCACTGCAGTGGCCACTGGCTCTTTAGGTGCCAATTTCTCTCCTAAAGTAGATGGTACTGCTGCTGTAATGACTAGGATAACAATGGGAATGACTGGTTCCTCAACTATCTCTTTTTCTTGGACAACTTGGTCCATTTGTACTTCCATTTCTTTGATTTGAGCTGTTTGTTGAAGTATCAAGCTCATCATTTAATCTTTCTCTTTTTGATCCTGTAAAACTTCATTTGTTTAAGGATGCTCTCCTTGGGGAAGCTTGAGATGTTTCCTCAAGGCAGCTATGTCCTCATTCTTCTTTTTAACCAATGCTTCAGCTACTTTTATGTTTGTAGGATCATATCCTACATGCAATACTAACTCTTCTAAGGCCTTTATCCTTAGATATTTTTCATATAGTGAAGCTTTATCCATTTTCATTTGGTCTTGCATATTAGAGATTGTATTTTGAAGTCTGTGAGCACTCATAGCTTTTGTGGTCACTGTGGAATAGAGCATCTCTGATGTTTGACTGTGAAATTCAATTTGATCCAACTCATGGATTTTATATGTGGCTACTTCCATATCAACCTTTTTATAATCATCTACTGTCTTTGGCACTGGTACAGTGGATGTAAAACTGACATAATCAATTTTTGAGTTGAATAATCAAAGGCTGATAAGAATCTATTTTGGTTACCTGGCTTCTGCTTCAATAACTAATAATATATTTCAGTTTTGATTTCCTCATTCTTCAATTTGATTTGCTTGCATTTTTCCTTAATATCTAAGTCCTTCTCCTCGGCTGAGTGTGAGGAGGAAGCCTCCATATTGTGTTGCCTCTAGTGGCCACCCGCCTATTCCACTTGGGGCCCCATCATTTCCTCTTTCAGTTGTTCAGTGTCCTTAATTATAGCATAATTTGTTATTTTTAGTACTTTTCGAGTCCTGAACTTCCGGAGCTGTTTTGAGGCCCTAAACGACATTTTTTGGAAAAATAGGGGGCAACATGGGTTATTAAATTAATGTATTCACTCAAAAGTTTTATCCTCGGACATATATTTCTAACGAGGTATGGTGCACGTCAAATGGATATCGTATGCCAAAGTTACGTCCCCGAGAAGTTGATATACCAATTTACCCAAACGGGGCCCATAGTTTTGGCACTTCATCTCCTAGGGTTAGGTTTTTGGATGTTTAGGGTTTTGCATTATTTCTCAATAATAAATAGGCCCTCGAACATCATTGTAACACATTTAATAGGCCTGTAGCCACCATGTCTCTTCTCAGATAAGCTACCAGTGCCCTAGCTAGCTTATTTCCATTCGGTATGTAAGCAAATTTCAGTTCTTTGATATTAATGAAATGAAGTGTTATTTCTGCTGCATCTTTGTATTTATGGTTATATGTGTATTCTCTTGCGTTCCTACATAAATCTGGACCAAGGCATAATTAATATTTTTGATCAATTACAAGAGCATATAACTAGAATGATATCATCCATGGAAACTATTTGTATTGTCCATTAACTATTCAGCATATCATGTGTGAAAATATTTAACATTTTAGAAAACAATGGATATAAAAGGTGAGTTTGTAAATATACAAAATTTGTGTATGATACATCCAAAACAAAGTTGGCTTCATCAATGTGCTCAGGATCTACCTTAGATTAGAAACCGCACGTTTTGGAAGTGTGCAAAAAAAATATTTTGACCTACCATTAAATATGGTTTATGTATGGTAACCTTTTATGACCAATGATTTTTTTCCTCGTCATCATCATTTTATATATATATATAGAGAGAAAAAACCAGGGAATATATGGTGATAATCCCCATCAAAAAAAAACCTATGATAGTGGTGGTGCTGGTGAATATGACGACGATGACAATGACAATGAGGATGATGATGAGGACAACAATACAATGATAGGGACCCTATTGTTAGAAAATTATATATTACAGAGCAATGAAACACATAGAATATGTGGAAAACACAAGCACATAAAACACATAAAACCAGAGAGACACAGATATACGTGGTTCACCCAGTTTGGGCTACGTCCACCCCGAACAGCCAGTCCTTCCTTTCTATTATCCAGCAAAATGAAGAGACATAACCTACAGCAGATCCGTTGTAATATCCTTTATTCTCTCTCACAGTCTCCCTATATGTTTCTAGCTCTGAGAATACACATACAATACACATCCGCAATACAATACCCTCATACAAGCGAGGGGTTGCCTTCTAGGGAAAAAAACCCTAAACTAAATATAACTTCTACCATCATATCATCCGCCTAATGAACGGCCCAGATTGACTAGAAATTACTATACTTTTACAAGGCAATTTTACATCTAATTTTAGCTTCAGGGGCACTGCCCCCGAAACCCCCTGCTGGGGGGGGGCTCCATGAAGTCGCAACCGCCCCCCCAAACCCCCTAGGCAGCATTTAATTACGGGCGGCATTGCCACCCCATTAAGGTACAGGGGTCCAGCGCTGTGATACAAAATAAACAAGATAATCAGGCTCCACACCCAACAATATCCCACTTGGTGACTGATTGTAGCAACTCCACCACTGCTTCATTTGCTGGAAAATGACTCCTCTTTGGACCTGGCTATTTCTCATCTTCATCTTCATCCTTGAATACCAATTGAAACTGAGCATAATCTCAGTTTCTCCCCGGTTACAACTTTTGTTAGCATACTTGCAGGATTCTGGCTAGTGTGTATCTTTTCCAGCTTTAATTGTCCATCTTCCAATACTGACCGTATGAAATGGTACTTGAGCTGTATGTGTTTAGTCCTAGAATGAAATGTTGAGTTCTTTGCAAGATGAATGGCACTTTGGGTATCACTATATAACGTGCCCATATCTTGCTTCTTACCCAATTCATCCATAAACCTTTGTAACCAAACCATTTCCTTACTAGCCTCTGTAGCAGCAACATACTCTGCTTCTATTGTTGAAAGTGCAACAAAACTTTGGATTTTTGAAACCCAACTGACAGATGTTCCACCTACATTAAATACATATCCTGTAGTACCCATTTATTTTGCAATGTAGTTTTACCTGCAGGCAACCTGACTAAGTCCCAAGTCTAGTTATGCATTAAGGAGTCCATCTCTTCTTTCGTGGCTAGCACTCACTTCTTCCTGGTTTCAACCTGCATTGCTTCCTCATAACATTCAGGTTCACCAGAATCAGTCAACAATAAATAATATAATGAAGGAGAGTATCGTTCAAGGAGTCTACTTATCTTGGCAGATCTTCTGACACCACTTTCAGGTGTTTGAGGTGCCTGTTGTTGTTGTGGTGTTTGTTGTTGTTGTCGCTGTTGATTAGTATTATTTTCAGGCACCTTTACCTTTTCTGTGATATCATTAAGAACGGTGTATTATTTATTTTCTTTTTCCTGTTTCTTTTCCTGCAACTGATTCTTATACAAGACCTTTTCATTGAATATTACATCTCTTCTCCTAATGATTTTGTGATTTTCATAATCATATAAGCGATAACCAAAATCATTAACACCATATCCAATAAAGGTACATTTCTTTGATTTTTCCTCAAGCTTTGTTCTGTTTTCTTTATTAATATGGACAAAGGCCTCACAACCAAAAGGCTTTAAAAAAGAGTAGTTTACCTATTTACCTGTCCATGCTTCCTCTGGAATACCACCATCCAAGGAACTTGAAGGCCCTCTATTTATTAGATAAACAACAGTATCTATAGCATCTGCCCAAAATTGTAAAGGCAATCCTGCATGCAATCTCATGCACCTTGCATGCTCCATGATTGTTCTGTTCATCCTTTTTGACACACCAATTTCTTTTGGTGTTCTTGGAACTGTCTTCTCTCTGCATATTCCATTTTCTAAACAGTACCTATCAAACTCTTTGCTACAATATTCACCTCCATTTTCTGATCTGAGACACTTCAACTTCTTTCCTGTCTCAATCTCAACCAAAGCTTTCCATTTCTTGAAAGTATCAAATACATCAGATTTATTCTGAATACAATAAATCCAAGTTTTTCTAGTTGCATCATAAATAAAAGTAACATAATAATGAGAGCCACCAATAGATGATACTTGAGCAGGTCCCCATACATCTATATTCACAAGCTCTAATTTTTCGCTCTTCTTTTCTTTCCCAACTCTGATAAATCTAACTCTCTTTTGTTTTCTATAAATAAAATTCTCACAGAAATCCAAATCAACATTCTTCAAACCTAGCAACAAATTCCTTGAGTGAAGAATCTTCATCTCCTTCTCACTCATGTATCCAAGCCTATGATGCCATAATGTTGCATTTGTTCCTTTGGAAGTTAAATCATTAACAGAGTTATAAATACCATTGCATAAATACAATGTACCAACCTTTTCGCCTTTTTCTATTACCAGAGTTCCTTTGATGACCTTCCAAGTTTTATCTGTGAAAGTTGTCACACAACCTTCACCGCCTAACTGCCCTGTTGAAATCAGATGTTTCTTCATATCTGGAACATGCCTTACCTCTTTTAATATCCATTGGTTTCCATTCTGTTATTTTACAAGAACTTTACCCATTCCAACAATTTTACAGGGTTTATCACCCAAACGAACTTTTCCAAAATCTCCTTGAACATAGTCATGAAAATATTTCTTATCAGGTGTGGCATGGACTGAGGCCCCTGAATCTACCACCCAGGAATCAATAACATTTTCGAAAGAAAGAACCAAAGCATCTTGTAACACATCACCTGTCACATTTGGTTCATGATTGTTTTCTTGTTGTGCGTCTCCTTCTTTTCCCTTCCGAGATCTACAGTATTTCTTCAGGTGTCCTTTCTTTCCGCATTTCCAGCACACTATCCCCGATCTGGACTTGAATCTTCCTTTCCTTAATTTACTGTGATATCCCAAGCTCTTTCCTCTTTCCATTCTTCTTCCCTTAGATTCAGCACTCAAAGCATTACCCGATGTCTCACCGGAGCTTTTCCGTCGCATTTCCTCGTTAAGGATAGCACCGACAACATCATCAAACTTTAAAGTACTAGATTCAGAGACAGAGTTACTAATGGCCATAACTAAACCATTCCAGCTTTCTGGCAATGAGCACATAAATAAAAGAGCCCTAACTTCATCATCAATTTTTACCCCTACAGAACTTGACTGACTGGTAATTGTAATAAAATCATTTAAATGGTCTGCAACAGATCCACCTTCTGACATCTTCATATTAAATAAACTTTTCATAAGAAATACCTTGTTTGAGGCTGAGGTTTTTTCATATAATTTCAGCAACGCCTTAATCAAACCCTATGTTGTTGTTTCCTTCGAAATATTGAAGGCTACCGACGCCGCGAGGCACAACCGTATTGTTCCAAGTTGTTGCAAATATTGTCATTTTCCAAGTTGTTTCAAATATTGTCATTGATGGCAAAGGAGCAGCACCAAGACAAGGGAGAAAACCAGATTCAGATGGAATTGTTGCAGAGAAAGAAATTAAAGTGGCAGAGGCTACAAGAGGAGGGTTTAGACAAGAAGTAGTTCTTTTGAACAGTTAGGGTTTTGTTTTGTAAGCCTACGATAAAATTAGACAGAAAGGCCACTGATTATAATATCAGGCCAGAAAAGAACTCCAATGTAAATATTTACTATTAATATAGAGAACAGGTTCCAAATTCATAATTTATATACATTGAATTCTTGATTCAGTTTTAACTCGTGTGAAATTCAGGGTTTGGCACAATATATGTGTGCAAATGAATCGGACATATTTAAAGGAATTCTGAGACTGTGAGCTTAAATATTTGAACATTCAACTTGAAATTGAATTCTAGATGGATAAAATATGATTGAGCATCGATCACAAAATGGATCGATGCCTTTAAAGAGAAATTTAGCCAATCAAATTTATGTCAATTGCGCACAGTGTAGAGACAGAGTTCCTGGTTGAATTAAGCAACGGGAAGTTGAATGATTTGTAACTAACCTAATGAATGAATGGCAAACCAGAAGTGATGGAACCATGAATTGATAAAATAGTGGAGAACGCGCAAGAGTAAAGTGGAAACAAGAACTAAGATGGCATGGAAACGGGAAGAGAAGGCACAGTAGAACAATAAATTTGAAGAGTGTAACTATGAGCCAATAGCGAAGATGGAATAGTGAAGCGGTTTCGCAAAACAACAAATGGGTTTTTGCGCAGCTTTAGAGTGGTAAGTGGTAAAAGTTGAAATGAACGCGATAGCATTAAGGAGTTGACACGTAGCAACACAAAACCGGCTATTTCGCATGAGATTGAAAAATTAAAGGTCATGTATCTTTGTTATGTGATAGTCGTCGGATATATGAGCGATTAGATCGACGGTGTAAAAGGTACATTGAAATAAAGTTGTGGGCCCATAAATATTTATATGGTTTATTTGGGGTTTAAACCATAGATTTGAGAATCATAAGAAGATATTATATTATGCTAGAGCTTGAGTATTAATCGGAAGTGCCAACAGCAATAAGGACCGTAGATCTGGACAGATCAACGGTGATGATCGCATCGGCGGAAATCAGATCATAAATCGGAAGCAAGAGCAATGCGATGCAATATTACGATGTGATGTGGCAATGCAAAGAGACACGTGGCGGCACAGCGCAATATCGCACATCGGCAATGAGAAGTTCATTGCATACCGTGAAGTGGATGAGAAAGTTGCGATGCGATGGATAGATGCGATGCGATGCGATTGCATATCGCAATCGATGATGCTTATGTGATAAGAATTCGCAAGTTATATAAGTTGCGATGCGAAGTGGTGATAAATTCAAGTGGGACCCATCGCATATCGCATATCGGGAGATCAGATGGACGAAATCACATGGGATAACTGGAATCGCCGAAGTGCGATAAAAAGAGTGGATGCGATGCAGATAGAAGTTGAAGCCTAAAAATTTTCAAGTCCGGGAGTATGGATTTTCCCTTTGTATATCGCATCGGAGAGCAAAAGATCCATATATCAAAGAATGATTGAAATACCGAAATGCGATAGAAAGCAAACGCGATATAGTTCAAAGCTAAAATCTAAAGGAATTGAAGTCTGGTGTGGGACCCTATAACCTCTTGTTTAATATATGTTAAATGCGCCATAGTATAATGTTTACAGTGTTGATTATTTTAAACGTATGTATGATGACTAAAGCCCGGAGTTGTAATCTGTCGCAGGCATAAAGGAAATAGTATGTGGACCATACTCTACAGGTCACAAAGGAATGGAATGAATGGATAATAGGAACTCATGCAAGACAGTGGTGCGGCAGCACGGGCAGATGAAAAGGGTGAACACAGCACTAAAGACACAGGTAACGGAAGAAACAGGGCAATTATATAGCAAAGGTGGAATATAACAGAAGAAAGAGAAAAACGACTCTGATAGCAGCAGAAAAGACAAATGCACAACGAGCAAAGAGATGAAAGGGTTGGATGAAATAGATTTGTTATAACTGTAAATGTAAATGAATTAATTATTTTTATTGTATGTGATGCAAAGGTAAGTCTCCGTAGGCAAATCAAAACTCCACTGTAATACACAAATGTATACATTCTTTTATATTATTCTGAATGTGCTGGACAAGAAAATGAGAAGGGGGAAGGCAAAGAGTCATACCTGTTCATTTCGAATTCCCTGTGGAATGCAAACAGTTATGAGGTGATCTGTATAAATAATGTTACCATCATATGCATAAGGGTGAGAGAATGTAAGAAGAAGGAGCAGAGAGAGGAGTTGTGAAGATCCAGAGATGATATAAAGCAAATTTGAAGGCTGGAAGGACAGCAATAAAGAAGGAGAAAAACAGATTTGATATCCAGGTAAATCAGCATATGATTTTATTGTACAGTGAGGAAGTTGGTGCTTCCATATCAAGTTGTAGCTTTATAGATGTCCAGTTGTAGCTGGTTGAGGTAGGAGCCTCCTGTAGGTTGTAGCCTGCAGAAAATAGATGGGAGTTGGAGCTTCCTTGCAGGTTGTAGCTTGTAGAATTGAGGTAGTAGCCTCCTGTAGGTTGGAGCCTACAGAAATTCAGTGGTGAGAGGGAGTTGGAGCTTGCCTTTGCATCACAACAATAATAAGATGTGGTTTTCTCCCTTATGGGTTTCCACTTATATCTATTGTCTATGTGCATGATGATTATATGTTGATATTCTGTATTTAATCTGCTTAATACCTGCTGCTCACTTATTAAGATTGTTGTTCCATTGTATATTAAGTTGATCACGAAATGAAGATGTAAATAAGTGTAAAAGAAAGTTTTACAAGACCATGACTGCATTAAACTAATTCACCCCCCCTCTCAGTTTAACCAAGGGTTCAACACAAGTGTCTTTCTATCGAGAATCTCCCATTCTGCGTCTGTCATAGCCGTCGGCTTCTTTGTTTTTCCCCTCAATGATAGGTACAGATCTTTCTGATACAGATAATCTTCTATCTGCATCTTCCACAGTGGGAAGTTTTGGCCGTTAAATTTCTCGACCCTAAACTTACCATCTTCCGCCATTGCTCCCACTCGAACCAGGAACCCTTATTTCTTGTGATTTTATCAGCCAAATATACCTTTGGCTCTGACACTAGTTGTTAGAAAATTATATTACAGAACAATGAAACACATAAAATATGCGGAAAACACAACCACACAAAACACATAAAACTAGAGAGACACAGATATACATGGTTCACCCAGTTTGGGCTACGTCCACCCCGAACAACTAGTCCTTCCTTTCTATTATCCAGCAAAATGAAGAGACACAATCTACAGCAGATCCGCTGTAATATCCTCTTTTCTCTCTCACAGTCTCCCTATCTCTTTCTCGCTCTGAGAATACACATACAATACACAGCTGCAATAAAATACCCTCATACAAGCGAGGGGTTGCCTTCTAGGGTAAAAAACCCTAAACTAAACATAACTTCTACCGTCAGATCAGCCACCTAATGAATGGCCCAGATTGACTAGAAATTACTATACTTTTACAAGGCAATTTTACATATGTTTTTAGCTTCGGGGGCGCTGCCCCCGAAACCCCCGCCAAGGGGGGGCTCCATGAAGTCACAGCCGCCCCCCCCTAGACCCCCCAGGCAATGTTTAATTACGGGCGGCGTTGCCGCCCCATTAAGGTACAAGGATCCAATGCTGTGATACAAAATAAACAAGATAATCAAGCTCCACACCCAACACCTGTGCCATCATGAATTCCCTATATGGGGAAAATATTACCTGCATGTGGGAAAGTTATCATTGATTGCAAAAATGAATAAACTCATTAGACAACTCGAATTCACCTTCATTACCCATCTAAAGATCCTCAACAATTCAAATTTTTGTTGTAGTGTAGTTTAATATATTTGTGTTAATTAATTCTTTAATTCAACTTCGCAATTTATATTTGTGTGTATGCACAACATATGACAACTTATACACACATAAATTATTATTATTGTGTCTCAGCAAGTAAATTCATATCACTTCTAACCATTTTCAACCAATATTAAATGAAACTAACCATAGTAAGACTTATCCAACTTATTGAGCTTGTTATTTCCAACCAAAAAATCATATTAACTAACATACATTTTATTGACATTAATTGCATCAAGTAATAAGTATATCTATAAGAATATTAAAAACACCAATTTGGACTATGAGTTCTAAACATAGGAATTAAATGACTATTACAACCAAATAGCAATGAACCATTTCAGCCTAAAAGTGGCCTCCTAAGGAAAAATAATAAAATAAGAGTTATGAATTTTGGAGGGAAAAGAGGAAAACTACATTTTTTAATTGTATTTTTGGCTTATCTCCTTATAGGTTTACTCAAATTTCAAGTGTAGACACTCATTGGATGCGGAATTAAATTTTGCATCCAACGAGTACCCATCATGATTACTTTTGAGAAGATCCACATTGATAAAAATTGAAGATACATTAAAAAACGTGTTGAACACATTTTTGTAATGTATCTTCAATTTTTATCAATGTGTGTCTTCTCAAAGTATGCATGATTGGTACTCATTGGATGTGGAATTTAATTCCACAACCAGTGTCTACACTTGAAATTTGAGTAAACCAATAAGGAGATAAACCAAAAATACAATTAAAAAAAGTAGTATTTCTTCTTTTCCCTCCAAAATATTTACATGTACCTCTTTTTAAATTTAAAGGATTTGATTGGTTTACATATTATGACATGGAAATTACGTGAAATATTCATGGGCAGTTTTAGGCTAAAATTTCCTCTAATGATAAAATTTTCCTTATTTAAATTTGAATTACATATCCTATAAGTTATCTAGAAGTCTTCATTTATGTTATCATCCACATCTATGTCTTCCAATGCTTCCTTGTCAATGTTTATATGCTATTGCAAGAAATTAATATTTCTCTTCCTAAATCATCCTACTAAAGTCACATTATGATCATCCTCATCTTCAACTACATCATATTTTGTATCAATAAAATGTGTTTCTAGATCAAAAACATCAATGTTACCATATTTATTCATTTGATCTTGATTTTGTATATCATCAATATTGCCTTATTCTATAAGATCATTTTCCTTTGGAAATTGTTGATTTTCATGGTGAATTGCCTCATCTAATTTATCATTTTTTGAAGATACACCACTAGCTTCGCTTCTCCATACTGCTAAAGGAATGTTGTTGCCATCATCTAGTTCACAGTGTTTTGGTTGAATATCATCATTGATGCCAATTTGTTCTATGTTCCCTAATTCCTTAGCTATATTTGGTTGGTCATCATTACTTTTCCATGTATTTATTGAGGCATATTTGAATATATGCCTTAATCTTGGATCATAATAAATGAAAAATGTCCATTTTAGATCTAAAATATCTTCATAGAAAAAAATATGCACGTGGAAAAGATAAATATATTAGATCCCTAGTCGTATCAAATTTTATTATCAATGAACATGTATATATCCACAATAAAAAATGAATTAGAAAATTACATATGACTATTATTTCTTATATTGTTTTAGTGAAAAAATACATGCTCACAATGAATTAGTAGAACATAAGGCTCCTTATCATGTGGTAGGTATTTTGACGAATCTATAGAAAAAAATCCACTATGGATATCATGTCTTTGTGTCTTGTTAAATGCTTCATACCATTTACATTTAAAAATACAACTTTTAAAAGAGTGGTAATCTAAGTCAAAAATTTCTTGTATTTTTCCAATGTATAGAATATTCCCTTCAATAAAATTTTTATCTTTTGAACTTACTCGACTTGAGTGCTTGAAATCAACCATGACCCCACAATCGAAGGATCATCTTTTTACATCTACTCTTTCTACATGATAATGATGACCATGTGCCCACATTGTGGGATACTTCCTCACTTGTGACAAGCCATTTATTTGAGTGCAAATAAATATGACTATGCATAATTAAATAGATAATAGTGTGATTAATGTATTCAATCAACTTTTTGTAAGAATTCAAACTTTATCTTTTTTTCACATCCTCTGCACATGTTGATCTCATATTCTATCATGTTTCAATCTATTCCTTCCTCATCTGTTTGGTTTTGAATTTGTTTAGAAATTCATTCTATTGTGCAATATTTTCCCCATTGACTCAAAATATTAATAGGAAGTTGGGTATTCCTTGGGTTTGATATTTTAAATTGTTTCCTTGCTTCTAGCACTTCTTTCATTTTTATATAATACATATCAATCCATTTATTCCTTAATTCCATTTGGTAGAGGACAAACTTGTTGAGCACAACACTTTGGAACTAAAATATGGAAGACATCCAAATCATTTGGAAAAAGAGGTATTGCAGCAAAAGAGATGGGTTGATTTTTTTGTGTGGATGGAGTCTGAGGCATGTAATCTTAGCTAGGTTTCCAATATATCTTTAAAGAATATTTTCATTTTATTTTTTAGTACTATTAGATATTATATCCTACCTCATTTTATGGTTATCATTGTATAACAAAAATATGTATTGTGCTATGGAATTAATACCAACATGTAATATTGAATTTTTGAATTTTTTTTTCGAGAATGTTATGGGTAATGACTGCCAAGATGGTGATCCAGACTATGTTGAGCATATATCAAAATATGATGATGATGAGGATGGCGATAGTGTTGGTGAAGGAGATGATGATGATGAGGACGGCGATAGTGTTGGTGATGATCGCATGGATGAGACTGGTCAGGATGGTCAAGATGATGATCATGGCAATGATCATGAGGATGATCTTGGTGGTGCTAGCTAGGCATGCACATGCACTGTTCTTTATGAAGAATTAATATGTAGAATGAGATTCCCATTTTTATATGGATGTTATGAATTTACCTTAGAATAATGATATCTATGAAACATTTTGATTTGGTAATCATATGATGACTTTGATTTGATTTAAGATGATGATATTATCATTATTATATTTTTATTTGATGTATATATTAGAAATTATCACCATTATTTTGATGAAGAATTGTTATGTATGATTATATTACCATATTTGGATGTATGTTGTGAATTTATATTAGAAGAATGATATTCATGAAATATTTTGATTTGGTAATCACATTTGAATTTTAGTTTATTTGATTAAAAATGATAATGATATTATTAATAGCATGTTGTTATTTTATATATGTGTGTTGAAAATTGTCAATGAATCATTATGTACAATGAATTGGAAATTTCTCTACCTACATTACTTCACACAACAGTGTCTCCTACTATACCACCTAGTATGTCTGCTCTTAATTTCCATGATTCGACTTTTAGACATTGGAGTTATAGAATTTGTCTATATGCCCTATGGATCTCTAGGTGTATGTGCATTAATTTTATTTGATCATTAGTAGGGGAAGTGCCATGTTGAAATCAATATGTATCCCTAATTCAAGAGGCATATCAAGCTCATGCATTATCTTGAATATTCCTTACTATGGTGTGAGCCCATATCAAAGTGAGAGTAATTCACAATGTGTTCCTTTGAGTTGATCTCTTTTCAAATGCTTTGTCTCTCAACTTATTAATTTTCTTGAGATATATGCTTATCATATCTCATTTTATACTTATCTTATATCCTTTTTATAATGCTTTAAAATTCTGACTCAGACTACAACTGAATCATCGTCGATCCTCCCCACATGTGGGTTGTGTGCCACTAGGGAGTTGTGAGCAAGAGAGATAATATAGTAAGCCTTGTTCTATATTGAAATATTTGTCAATCAAACATTAGATAAATAAAATTGGACAAATGATGTTATGAAACCAGCTCTTAAAATAGAATATAAGAGAGATCAACGCCTTATAAATCAACCACTTCGAGGGGGAAACCTCCTTTACATTACATAAATGAACAATTCTTGGATGATTCAAATTAAAAACCTCCTTTATATATATAGGAGTCCATGGGGTCACAATATAATCATAGCCAACCTAACAATAATAATTTAAGGGCACAACAATAACAATATTGGGGTTTTATGGGGCACAATAATAACAATATGGGGACTACAAGTGTAATATCCCAAAATAGGGAAATCCTACAACAATAAGAATATATGAAGATATTATTAAGTTGGAGATGCAGAAATATATCTCATAAAATGTGTTAGATCACATTTCCCTCAATCATATATATAGCAGTAAGAAAGATTATCCATTCCCTCAATCAAAAGTGGGGAAAATCAGCATTTCCAGCACCAAACGTTAATTTCTGAGATTTGCGTAAAAATAGGGTAAAATGATGGTGGGATCCTTTATCTTAGGTCATGTGGGACTCACATGCCAAATTTAATCATAAAAAAATGACTCTAGCTATGTTAAACAGATCTCCCGACCCCGATACAGCTCAAAAAGGCCCAAATCCCATGACTTATTGTATACAAAAATTACTAAAGCTTACACAGCGTGATTTTATGAGGGTTTCAGATGTAATATGATAGAAATATCAGATATAGAGTTTAGTACATCAATACATGGAGAAAAACAGAGATATAGCCTCTTTTATACAAAATGAGATAACCCGGCAAGGGTTTCTTGACAGCTTGAGTACAAGAGAAGTAGATCTGAATATTCAGTTTGAAAAATAACGTATTTTATTGAAAAATTTACATTAATATGACTGAAATAAGTACAATAGGGATTATAATCCCTTTTCCTAGCTTTCCGGGGGAAGGGTTGACCCTTGCCCAAGCAAACTAGCCAAAAATCAAGGTATTAAACCTTGTTACAGCTGCTCTCTGAAAAATGACGCAGTTCTTGCAAGGGATTGCACTGTAAAAGTGTAGAGATGCTTTGGCCCAATTCAAAGATGTGGAAATATTCCCGAGAGCCTCCCTTGTTGATCCTCCAATGGATAGACAAACTGTCCACTGAAAAACAAGCCCATAAATGGCTCAAAGAGATCCTCCTTTGTTGCACCCTACAACACAACCCAGCTCTAAACAAGAACTGCGTTGTAGCTAAAGGAGGTAGCTTGGCCAAAATTCTAGAATGAGGAAATGAAGCTCAAGAACCTCTCCTTCCCTGAGGATGAGGTAGGGATTCCCGACCGAGAACACCCTTGTGCTAAACAGCACTGCAACCCTGCAAAACAGTAAGAGGAAGCAAAGTCTCAACAGACCAAAGCAAATAATAATCCAAGCATCAATACAATGGCTATGCTCCTCTCCATATATATCAAGTTCTCCTCTCCACAATGGGTCCCATCCATATGTTCCACCTAGCCCATACAAGTTGTCCTCCATTCAAACTGTGCATTCCATCATGGAGATTCAATGTATCTAGACAGTGTATGTGGACTTGGTCAAACATGATCCAATCTTTTTCACACCTTTAGGTGCTCAATCCAGCTACTTTATTCTTCCCCTTTTCACAATAGGAGTGTTATTTTCTCTTCTACAGAGGTTAGTGGGCCTCCCTACCCATTTTATTCATCTACTGCTAACTATAATGTTCCTTCTAGCTTGAGGCTAAAAATTGGGAACATTACAGTCTTCCCCTCCAAAATGTTGCTTGTCCTCAAGAAACTGTATAGAGAGAGAAAAATTTCTCCCCTTATCCTCTTGTGGCCTCCTCATCAATATTCCCCACCACTTCTCAAGATAATCTACAACAAATCTGCCCTCCAATGTCTCCTCCCAAAGATGCATGACCAAATGGCTCACATCATGAAAAGGTGGAAGGTGTAAGTGGAAACATTCTTGCTGTCTCACAGCCTCCTTAAGGTAGGAGTGATGATACACATGGGAAATCTCATTCCATGCTATCATCCAAATTAAATGAGCCATCCTAGGTAGCTCATCAAAGAAATCTGCAACCCCGGTTTTATGCAATGTGTTAGGGCTGAATGGAGAGTTTATGTTTTCCCATCCAAGTAGTTTCTCTCTCCATTTATGGTAAGTATGAGGGGGTTGTTGATATTGAGCAACAATTTCATGGCCTTCAAAAATGGCCCAAGCTACTCCACAAGATAATTCAACCATGAAGTGCCTCCTCCAAGAACGCAAGTTCACCCAAGGGCTCCTCCTACATGAAGGAAAGAGGTGTGTTGTGGCAATCATGGTGTGCCCATTGTTTCTCCTGAAACATACAACATGTAAAATAGGGAGAATAATACTCCCAATGGGCATCTCCATCTCAAATTACACTCTCGAAACAAAGCTTCCCATGAGTAGAAACATCTCAGCAATATATGGAAGCAAAATACTATGAAAACAAGCTGTCAAATGACAACTAGAGAGTGAATCAAAGTTCCACACAAGGAACCAGTGCAGTGCATTCCATGCCTGCCTCAAAAAAAAAAATAACAAGTGCTTCACCAGCCACTTTTTTGATTCCACAGTCATCTCATAAGATGAAAACATGAAGATACAATGTGGTGTCAATGGTGCACACCAAGAATCATGTGGCTTCCCCCAAAAACCACCAAAAAGATAGCCAAAATCAATGCTACAAGTAGCTTCAAGTACATCATCATACAATATGCAAGAAGAGATAATTCTTCTTGATACATCATGCTGCTCAAACAAGGAAAAGAAGTACAATACAAAATGTGAAATTATACCTCCTCCATCATGCACTTGAGATCTTGAGCTGAAATGGCCCAACTGGAATCTTTCCCTCACCTCCAATGAGTAGGGAAGTGGTTGTGACCTCCCATCTATCACCATCCAAGCTATGCATCTCTCCATATGTTGTAATATGTCATGCTATATGCCCTCCCAAGTGAACTCCTCTGCCAAAGAAAGATATGCATCATAATGCATGGAAAGGAAGTCCTCATGTGCTGTATGAAGTAGCTTCTCCTTGAGCTTAGAAGCTCCAGTCAAGAAGACTCTGTCATAAGAATAGATGACCATATCATCCACCATATACTCATCATTTATATCTGGGTCATCAAGTATCATACATGCACCTAGATCCTTGGAGTACTCTACCAAGAGTTGAGACCTCCAATATGGATCAATCCTCCCAGGGGACAGCGCTGGTGATCTAGCATGAGAAGCTTTCCTCATGATGCTGCCTGCTACTTTGACATCCCCCATGCCAAATTCTTCCTCCAAACTCTTCACCTCTCCAAAATCCAAGAGTGGTGAACCCAAAGACAAGATGTCTCTCATCAACTCTAGATCTGGTGGCCTCCCAGGTGGAATGCCTCCATGTAGTGAGACATCAAAATCTGAAGTGGACTGTGTATATGAGTGGACAGAGTTGTCCCTCTCTTCACTGCGCAGTGCAGTCCTCTCCTTATGTGCATAAACCTCCCGAAATAGATAAGGGTGAATGCTCATCATCCCTTGATGTTGATCCTTCTTCTCTTCTTCCATGTATGAGAATGCCTCATCCTCAATGAGAGACCCTTGATCTTGGTCATCCCTTGAAGAAAAATACTCCATGTCTTCACAAATAGAAGAGGGCTCTTCAAGAGATGGGGATATTTCCCTTGGAAAAATATCATGCATGTTTTTATCCCCTTTAAAAATATGGAGTGGAGTTGGTTCAATAGGTCTCTCCAACTCATGTAAAGTGTTTGAGTTTTTGTTTTTAACAAATGATGGTTCACAATGTCCTTTATCAAATCTCCTCACCAATTCTTTAGTGAAATCAACATAAGTTTTTACATTTTCATGAAAAAATTAAGTAGAAACATTAAACCACCAATCATGGGCCATAACTTTGAGGTGCAGCGCTGCTACTCTGATGGCCTCCTCCTCTGAAACTTGGTGTAGCTAAAAATAGGAATATAGCTCTCCTACCCAAGCTTTTGTTGTGCACTCTTTTGATCCATCAAAGTGAGATAGGAATATTCTACCTCTCTTACTTCTTTTGTGGCTGCTAGATCTTGCCTCCTTGAGTTTGCAAAACCCTTGGAAGTCTAAGTGCTCTTTGAATCTCCATGATTGAGATTCATACTCCTGAAGGTAGTCACTCAAGGTCTCCTCCCTTGGTGCACCTTCTTCCTCCATCCTTATTGTAGTCAATGTGGGCAATAGACTGCGCTGTGGATCTACATATGTGGCTGAATTCTCACACCCATCATGTGAACATCTAGGGCTTGCTTCAAACCCTCTCAGAAATATTCTACACTCCTCCCCTTTCATCTCCTTGAGATCTTCTTTGATGTTCTTCATAGCTTGGAAAAGAAGAAAGGAGACCCTCTCTTCCTTCATTCCTCCAAGTAATGGAGTCATGCTTTTGTTTCTTCTACACAATTTCTCTCTTCTGTGAAAAGCTTCTCCTCCCAATGGCATGATGTCTTGGATGCACAGGCTGAGCCAAGATTTTTCTTCGATACCACTGTAATATCCCAAAATAAGGAAATTATAAAATAATTAGAATATCTAAAGATATTATTAAGTTGTATATGCAGAAATGTAGCTCATAAAATGTGTTAGATCACATGTCCATCAATCATATATACATCATCAAGAAATATGATCCATTCCCTCAATCAAAAGTGGGGAAAATCAGCATTTACAGCACCAAACGTTAATTTCTGAGATTTACATAAAAATAGGGGAAAATGACGGTGGGATCCTTTATATTATGTCATGTGGGACTCACATACCAAATTTCATCAGAAACAAATGACTCTAGCTATGTTAAACAGATCTCCCGACCCCGGTACAGCTCAAAAAGGCCCAAATCCCATGACTTATTGTATGCAGAAATTACTGAAGCTTACACAGCGTGATTTTATGAGGGTTTCAGATGTAATATGATATAAATATCATATATAGAGTTTATTACATCAATACATGGATAAAAACAGAGATCTAGCCTCTTTTATACAAAATGAGATAACCCGGCAAGGGTTTCTTGACAGCTTGAGTACAAGAGAAGTAGATCTGAATATTCACTCTACAAAATAATTCAGTTTACTGCAAAATTACATTAATATGACTGAAATAAGTACAATATTGATTAGAATCCCTTTTCCTAGCTTTCTGGGGGAAGGGTTGGCCCTTGCCCAAGGAAACTAGCAAAAAATCAAGGTGTTAAACCATGTTGCAGCTGCTCTCTGAAAAATGACGCAGTTATTGCAAGGGATTGCGCTGTAAAAGTGGAAAAATGCTTTGGCCCAATGCCAATATGTGGAAATATGCCCGGGAGCCTCCCTTGCTGATCCTCCAATGGATAGACAAACTGTCCACTAAAAAACAAGCCCATAAATGGCTCAAAGAGATCCTCCTTTGCTACACCCTACAACACAACCCAGATCTAAACAGAAACTGCGCTGTAGCTGAAGGAGGTAGCTTGGCCAAAATTTCAGAATGAGGAAATGAAGCTCAAGAACCTCTCCTTCCCTGAGGATGAGGTAGGGATTCCTGATTGGGAACACCCTTGTGCTAAACATCACTGCAACCCTGCTAAACAACAAGATCAGGGAGCAAAGTCTCAACAGACCAAAGCAAATAATAATCCAAGCATCAATACAATGGTTTTGATCCTCTCCATATGTATCAAGTGCTCCTCTCCACAATGGGTCCCATCCATATGTGCCACCTAGCCCATGCAAGTTTTCCTCCATTCAAACTGTGCAGTCCATCATGGAGATTCAATGTATCTAGACAGTGTATGTGGACTTGGTCAAACATGATTGAATAAACATGATCCAATCTTATTCACACCTGTAGGTGCTCAATCCAGCTGCTTTATTCTTCCCCTTTTCACATGAGGAGTGTTATTTTCTCTTTTAGAGAGGTTAGTGGGCCTCCCTACCCATTTTATTCATCTACTGCTAACTATAATGTTCCTTATAGCTTGAGGCTAAAAATTGGGAACATTACAACAAGTCACAATATAATCCTAGTCAACCTAAAAATAATAATTTAAGGGAACAACAATAACAATAGTGGGGTTTTATGGGGCACAATAATAACAATATGGGGACTACAAGGGTACAACAATAACAATAAGGGGGCTACACCAACAACAATAAGGGACTACACTAGTAATATAGGGACCTAACATGCCTCTCTCCTTCAAAAAAGTGTTTTCCATGAGTAGTTATGGATGCTTCTGTATAAAATTCTCATCCTCCCATGTGGAATATTCTGTGGGTAAGTTCTTCCACTTGATGAGATACTATGAAATTGATCGATTTTTTCGCTGTCAAGATCTTGTTTCTGTGAATGCTTCATGTTCCAATATGATTTTTCCTTCCTCATCAAGTTCTGGAAATATTGTTTGAACTGGAAATTTGTCACCTATAACCTTCTCTAAGCATGAAACATGGAAAACTTGGTGCACTCGAAAAGAAGCAAGAAGATCTAATTTGTATGCCATAGTACCAATCTTTTTCAACACCTTGTAAGTACCATAGTAGTTTCGAGATAATTCATTATCCTTCTTAGCTTGATTGAGGGACATTTTTTTGTATGGTTGTAGCTGTAAAAATACCCATTCTCCTACATAAAAAATTCTCTCGCTGCGATGTTGATATGCATGTTGTTTCATTCGATTTTGTGCCAAATTTAGCTTATAATTTAAGAGCTGGAGAACTTGTTGTTGATGCTCGATCTGATCTTCCACTGCTTGAACCTTATAATTATCTCTTAAATATGATATAATGGACGATGGATGATATCCATAAAGTGTCATAAATTGGGTCATTTTTGCTGCAGTATGGAAGGAAGTGTTATACCACCATTCAGCCAGAGGTAACCACTTGACCCATTGTGTTTTTTTATTAGATAAAAAATAACGAAGATATCATACCAAACATTTGTTCGCTATCTTAGTTTTCCCATTGGATTGAGGATGACAAGATGAGCTATGGGCTAGTTGAGTACCCAAACAAGAAAATAATTTTGTCCAGAAATTTCCTTTGAAAATGGGATCTCTGTCGCTTACAATAATATTTGGGTTTCCATGTATCTTTTGAATTGTTTCCATAAATGCAGTAGAAATTGTACTTGCTTTAAATGGATGAGATAATGCACAAAAGTGTGCATACTTGGTAAGTCTTTCAAATACCACCATGATGACACTATTTCCTTCGGAATTAGGTAAACCTCTGATAAAATCGATTGAAACATCCTCACAACGTTGACTTGGAATGGGTAAAGGTTGTAGCAGACACGGGGTCTTAATTGTCTCAACTTTATTTTGTTGGCAAACCAAATTGTCTGCCACAAACTTTTGAATATCAAATTTAAGGCCATCCCAAAAAAAATATTTCTTCACCTTGTCGTAAGTTTTTAAAAATCATGAGTGTCCTCATACGGGAGAGGTGTGCAATTCCAAAAGAATCTTTTGTTTTAGATGGAAATTCTTACAAAGATATAAGCAATCTTTGTACCATAAGGAATCATTTTTCCAACTAAATGTATCATATGTACTAGGACCTTGCAGCAAATTTTGAATGAGTGTCCATACTTCTTCATCATTCTTCCATTCCTTCCTTCCTTTAGTTATCCAATATGGTTGGATAATATAAATGGCACAAAGAAATGCTTCCACCTCCTCATCCTTTCTTGAGAGTGCATTTGCAACAACATTTAGCTTCCCTTTTTTGTAGATGATTTCAAAGTCATAACCCAACATCTTTGTGACCCATTTTTGATACTCTTCTAATGATATTCTTTGTTCCAAAATATATTTAAGACTCTCATGATCAGTGTTTACCTTGAAGTGTCTTCCCATTAGGTAAGGTCGCCATTTCTTTAGTGCATGTAGTATTGCCAACATTTCCTTCTCAGAAATATATTTATGTAAATACTTTCCTTTTATTGGACTACTTTCAAAAGAAATGGGTCTTTCTTATTGCATTAAAACAACACCAATTCCATTTCCTGAGGCATCACATTCCACAAATAAAGGTTTTTGTGAAGTCTAGCATAGCTAAGACCGGTGCAAGGAACATTGCCTCTTTAAGATGTTCAAAGGCCTTAGTTGCTTCAGGAGTCCATGAAAACACATCTTTCTTCAATAATGTTGTTAGAGGTGCTGCTATTCTCCCATAATTCTTAACAAACTTGTGATAATACCCTGTTAACCCAAGAAATCTTTGCAACTGCTTTATGGCTATGGGGACCTTCCATTCCTTAATGGCTTTAATTTTGTTAGGATCTAGCTTAACACCCTCCTGAGATACAATATGACACAGATATTCCACCTCATGTACTCCAAATAAACATTTGGAGGTTTTTGCATATAATTGTTTCTCCTCCAATATTTTGAGCACCCTGTCAACATGTTGAACATGATCCTTCCAAGACCTATTGTAGATTAGTATATCATCAAAAAATAATAACACAAATTTTCTAAGGAAGGGTTTAAAAATGGAATTCGTCAACCCTTGAAATGTAGAAGGTGCATTGGTAAGGCCAAAAGGTATGACCAAAAATTCATAATGGCCCTCATGAGTTATAAATTTTGTTTTCAGAATATCTTCAGTCTTCATTCTAATTTGATGATACCCTGAACAAAGATCCAACTTGGGAAAATAAATTCCTGCATGTAATTCATCTAATAATTCATCAATCACATAAATGGGAAATTTATCTTTAATAATGATCTTATTTAGCTCCCTATAATCCGGACACATGCACCATGATCCATCCTTCTTGTGCACCAATACTCCTGGAGCAGAGAAAGAACTTTGACTAGGTTGAATTATACCAGCCTCTAACATTTCTGCAATCATACGTTCAATTTCGATCTTTTGAACATAAGGATGTTTGTAAGGCCTTATGTTTGGAGGAACACTTCGTGAAATAAAATGAATAGCATGATCATGATCTTGAATAGGTGGGAGTCCTTTGGGAGTTTCAAACACCTTGGAATGATTGTCCAAGAATTTTTGGAGATCTGGAGAAATAGATGATTTTGATGTTGGAACTTCTAGTGAGCATAATTGTGAAATTACACCTCGTTGTTATTTATTCAAAATCTTTGTCATGAAATTAGAGCTTATTATCTTTCCCAACTTCCCTACGATACCCCTTAATTCAACTTTCTTTCCTTCCGAAAAAAATTTCAAGAAAAGTTCCTGAAAATTAAAAGCTACAGTCCCCAAATATTGTAACCATTGTACTCATAGTACAACATCAGCACCTCCCATTGGAATGGAAAGCATTATATTATTCAATACATATTTCCCCATGGTTAGCTTGATATTATGGCATTTTCTAGAGCTATTTATAGTCCCTCCATTTGCAACCATTACTTGACACTTTGGTGTTGGGTATAGGAAGCAATTCAATTCCTTGTCTACCTTACAATGAATAAAATTATGGGTACTACCTGAATCAATCAACACTATTACATTTTTATTCTTGATATGTCCTTCTATCTTGAGAGTTTAAGGAGTGGTAATTCCTGCCAATGCATTACAAGATATGGTCGGACTCATTTCTTCTTTCTCTAAGGTTGGTTCCTAATGTATATCCTCTTATTTTGAAGTCTCTTGTTCATTTTCTCCCTCCTCTTCATAATCTATGTAAAATAATTTATTCTCAGCACACTTATGACCTTTAGTGTATTTTCTATCATAACTGTAGCAAATATATTTTTCTTTTTTTCTTCCAATTGTTGTGGTGTCAACCTTGTAGGTTTTGGAAGTTTATGAGTAGCAACACTTCCATATTTATAGATGTGAGTGATAAGCTTCCTTGTTGCCATAATTTTACTTTCAATTATTATTTCCAACTTGAATGCCTTCTCCAATGAATCAGGTTCCCAAAGGAAAACCTCATGTTGGATGTTATCCCTTAAATTCCCTATGAAGACACCAATCATGTGTTCTTATGGAATATCAGTTACCCTTATATTCAATTTTTGGAAGTCCTCAATGTGCTCCACCATTGAACCCTTTTGTTTGAGATTTATAAATTGGCTAAAGAAAGTGTTGCTCTTTGTATCCTCATAATGTGCTATCATTTCCTCCGTAAAATTGACCAAGTAACAATTTTTTTACGAGAGCAAAGCCATCCATGCCATACAAATGTATTTTGTTCGAAATGTAAAATTTCAATGTGTACCTTTTGTGTGTTTTTCACATTATGGGATCAAAATATTGCTCCATCTGTAGTATCCATGTTATGGGATCCTTGCCATCAAACTTTCTCATATCGATATTTGGAACATGTTGGGACTTCAATCCAACATTAGAGTTTATGAAATCATGATTAACATTTATTTTATTCTCATCATGAATTTCCTGTACTAGCTTTTCACCATTAGGAATCAATTCTTGTATCAAAATTTTCAAACCTTCCTTCAGACCTTTCATGTCTGCTTTTAGATCATTCTTCATGTCTTCCATGTTGTATTTCACTTTTTCATCTATCTTAGTTAACATGTCATCCATCTTAGCTTCCATGCCATTCTTCAAACCATTTATATTAGCTTCCATGCCTCTCTTCAAACCATCCACATTAGCTTCCATGCCTTTCTTCAAACCATACATCTTAGCTTCCATGCCTTTCTTCAAAACTTTCATTTCATTTTTTGTTGCTCTTTGCGAGAGCGAAATTTGGTGCACTTGGTCTCGTAGTTTTGATACATCATGTTGCAGTCCTTCATCTTCGTGAGTCATAGTAGAGTGTTATGATGGCTTAATGGGTGTTGAATTATTTTTAGGGGCCATTTTAGAACCTAATATTGATATCTATGCTTCAATATGCCCTTGGAATCACTTCAAACTGATTTTTCAAACAAGACTTATGCAATTTGAAAAAAAAATACACACATTTTTCTTGCTTTTGAGGAGCTCAATATTGAATAAAATTGGACAAATGATGTTATGAAACCAGCTCCAAAAATAGAAGAAAAGAGAGATCAACACCTTAGAAATAAGCCACTTAGAGGGGGTAACTTCCTTTACATTACATAAATGAACAATTCTTGGATGATACAAATGAACAAACCTCCTTCTATATATAGGAGTCCATGGGATCACAATATAATCCTAGCCGACCTAACAATAATAATGTAAGAGTACAATAATAACAATATTGGGGTTACATGGGTACAACAATAACAATAAGGGGGTTACACTAACAACAATAAGGGACTATACTAGTAATATATGGACCTAACATATAGCCAACATCCTGCATCTCTTCATATTCTTATTATTCCTTTGGGTCATGGGAAGAGGTGACCAAATTTTCCTTTCTTGTGTGGATATGAATTTATTCTGGAATATGAGTGTTGATTTGGTAGTCATATATGTAAATTTAAAAAATTTAATGATTTTTTTATGGAGAATTATTGTATATGATGACATTGCTAGTTTTTTTGGATGGATGTTGTCAATTTCCCTTAAATTTCTTTACAAACATTGTTATCAATTTGAATTATGATATCTTCTTTAATGATATTTATAAATTGTGATATATTTCACTATGCAATTGAAATTAGAAAAATGAATCTAGAAAGGGGGTCATGAATGGAAAGAAAAGTACACTATACACAAGAAGTCAAATGGAAATGTAAATGGGGATGTAACCATGGATGCAAAATTGGGAGTAGAATTGGATGTTAAACTAGGCATTAAAACAAGATGCAAACAAAGACACAAAAAGTGTTTTAAACTAGACATAAAAAAAGGTGCAACAATAGACACAAAGAAGGGAACAAAACATGGCATACACTAGTAGAAAATGAGAAATTAGTGATTAGGTGACTAAAAAAGATAGTCATCACAGCTTTTCCAAGTGAAATACTGCGAAAAATGAGCAATCTTAAGTGACCCAACTAAAAATGACTAACATAAATGACTAATTTTGTCTCGGGTTAAAGTATATGACTAGCTAATAAGTAATACAACTAAAAATGACTAAGGCATGAATGACTAATTTAGTCTAGGAATAAAAATGAAACTACCTAACAAGTACTACAATAATATGAATCAATTGTTTATGTTTGTAATTTTAATTGTGTTACTTCATTAATCTAAACTCACTAGGGGATTCAAAGGTCGTTATAGATTGGTTGAAAGTTTATACTTCCTTAAACACTTCTCAATCCTCACCTAGTGAATAGGTGAGCCAACTTCGCATTATTTATCTCTAATAATTTTTACTTTTTAATAACAAATAATTTTTTATGTATTTCTTTAAAACTATTAATTGAATCCAATTCGATTTAGTTCCAATTTGAAACATCATTTGAAGACCAGTTCTAATTTTTAAAACTATAATATCAATTAACAACTACTTTAATTTCATATTAAAAATAAAACATTTAACCCAATAGCAATTTATATCTTTTATTTTTTCTATTCTAAATATTTCTTTACATTTTCATTTGGTGTTTAGTGATTCATTCAAATCAAATATTCACAACATCACATTGGAGTGATGCATCCTATGCCCTGCTGATATGTGCCTGGAAATGCCATATATATATATATATATATATATATATATATATATATATATATATATATGTTTTATTTTGATCGATTCAAAATGTTAAACATTATAACATATTCCATCTATACCAACCTAGGTTGGGGAGTGCCTCTTAACTTAATTAAATAGACTCACGAGATTTTGAACCAATAACTTAACTTTTACGTATAAGATACATTAACAATACACTTTATTAGTGACTATTCTATACCTCCTAATCTAATATTAACCTATTACAATAATTTCACTTTATTTTTTAAATTTTTTTCTAAAATTATTATATTTAATTTACATCATATCATATTAATATTTAACACAAATAATTATTATTTAAAATATATCTTTTCATTTATTTTTTCTTTTGAAAATAGTATTTTTTTATTAGCATAATGCCCAATTACATTATAATTGGATACAAGTTGTATGCATTCTCATTTGCCAACTAATATGAGACAAAATTATCATATATGTCTTTTCAATTATATCAATATGCATTTCTTTAGCTTATCACTTTCTCCGGACGTTAGTTATCTATTTATTTAATATATGTTAAACTTTCACATTCTTATTGGGTAATAAATTAAAAATAAAAATAAAAAATATTGCGTAATTCAAAATTAAAATATTTAATTATGTATTTAAAAGTGAATTAATATTTTCTATTATTTTAAAATGTAAATAATAACAAAATAATATTATAATAAAAATGTTAATTTAGAAAATTTAAATTTTAAAAATAAGAATCAAATTCATTTCAAAATATTATACACCATTCATTTCCACATACATTTATATCATCAATAATGACCCACATTCTTACTACCAAGCTTAAAACCCATATTAACTAAAAGATATTATTCGATATGCCACAATGAACATTTTTGTCCATGTCAAGTTTCAAAATACCTATAATACTTATACATTTTTGTTTTCCAAATACTTATACCTAATTAAAATGATAATATCCAACTAATGGACATTCAAATACTTTTTCCCTCTTCTTTTCTATGTTCTACTGCCACTGGTGGTACAAAGGATAGTGTGATCTAGCAGAAGACAGATTGAGAAGAAGAAAGAGGGTTTGGCCAATTTCCTCCATGAACTTCACTGCATGTATCAACACCACTTTCAATTGCTCTTGTTATTATTACTGTTAATACCTAATGAAGGGTCCTTGTAAGGCATCAACAATGTCTTGTAGACTGCCAAATGGTATCCATGACGGAGAGTAACATTTATCAACCATTTCAGGTTGAAGGAGAAGAAAACAAACAAAATCAGTGTGCATCTCATGGTTCTTATTCTTCTTATTCTCAAGGAAAATTGGGTCTCAGAGATAACCAGTTGAGGTCCTTGAGATTTCAGTATCCTCTTGTAAGCCTGAAGCGTCTCAAAACCTTAGTTCAGTCAATTTATATCCATCGTTATTTTTAAAGTTCGAATTCAATCATAAATTTAAGGTTTTGTTTCATGGGTTTGAGGATGAAATGCATTTGAATTTATCTATTTTTTATTGCTTGAGTTCTAGACTGAATTTCGTACAACTGGGTTGTGTTTCATGGGAATTTTTTGGGGACTTGAATGATATATTTCTGAGATGAAATACAATGTACCTCAGAAAATGATGTTTCAACAAGCTAGATGAGAAAAAATTTGTTTGAACAAGCTATATTAGAAAATTTTCATGTGGTCTGGGCCACTTGCATGGGTGAATTGGCCCTTCTAGGGGTTGGAACCTTGGCTATCAGCTCGAGAATTCATTTCCCTCAACACTGAATCACAAATTTATTGGCCATATTTGAGACTTTAATAAGTATACGGAGTGAAAATACTTGCAACTATAATTTGGTTCCTTAAATTTTCCTATGTATTTCAGATTTGAGAATCAAAAAACAATTGATATGCAACCCAAGTGACCCATGTTGGAGTCATTCTTCTAAATATATATGGTTCCAGTCACGATGGGGGACACTAATGATGAAACCCAAATTGACTTGCATACATTTTTTTATGCCACTATGGGTAATCCTTTTGTATGTCATTACCCCTAAGCCATCTACTTTCTCTAACAATTTTATGGTATGGTCATTCTCCTGGTTATGAAACGTTTGAGTTACATAACAATGTCATAAAATTAAGATTAGAATTAAAACCATGTATAGAACCAATTTATCCTAAATATACTGAATACTTAGGAAATATAGAATAGTCATGAAGCATTGCTTCAAATTTTTATAGGGGTTTCATAACAACCTTAATCCATCAAGATATAGAGTAAACATCTATCGATAATATATGGAATTTTTATTTTACCTATTTACTGGATGTCACACAGAGTGTAATGATCTCTCTTTGTATAGTAATTTTTCCAACATTTCCAATTTAGATCATATTTTGGTTGACCAAATAACTGAATACATAATTATATTAATGTGCCCTCATGTTGGCTTAGAGGAAGTTATAAAAAAATTTAATCTACAGATAAATCAAGTTCCCTAAGTGTGGTGTTTATCACTTAGAACAATAGAGGAAAGAATAACTATTATTTTCTCTAAAAAAAGAAGCTATACAGAAATAAGAAAGAGACTACTTGTGATCCTTTTCGCTCTCCTTCTCCTTTTGTCGATGTTGTCGTCACTCTCAATCCAACTCAAGTCTCTAGATCGATTCCTACAAACATAAACAGAGAACAAAAAACAACATACAATATACAAATATCTACTTATCTTACTCCAATCAAACCGATTAGATCTGAAATACATACATCATTCAAGAAGACATTGCACAAGAAATATAGACATATGTATGGGAAAATGAACAGAAATATATATTGAAGAGTAGGAGGATAAGATTACAACCAATGGATCGATTTGTCGTCAACCTGCTCCAAGTTCATTCCAGCCTCATTGGTGGTCTGGTTGCAGGTGTGAGTGATAAAATTTCAAATCTCGTGACAATTTCTTCTAATTCTGGTGGAATTTCCTCAATTTCCTTCTGAGTATCAGTCATCAAACTTTTAACTTTATAACCCAAAACAAATATGCATTTAAAATTTGTTAACCAAATTTTAAATTGCATTAAAATTCACTTTATTTCTTTTTTTATAATTAACGGAACCACAATTGCATCATATATGTATATAATGCAATAAAACCATATATATGCATATTTTTTTAGTTTAGTTGAATCAAATACGGACTCAACCCGACATTAAACCCTCTTTAAAAAAAACTATCGCATCCATTCTCATTATTAAACCCCACGCATCTAAATATGCAAAATCCATTGAATAAAAAACCTTAATGCGTAAACCATTGGATCTGTTTGAGTGTTGGCGGACAGCTCCAATCATAAACTCAAATTTATAAATTTATCGGGTCCATCTAACCTCTTAAATTCCTTGCAACTAGAAATGTGTTTTTTTTCGGATTTGAATCTCTCATGCGATGGTCTTCCGATTTAATACATGCTGGATGGTCAACTTATATTATCAAATCCAGTTTATAAAATCATCGCATCCAACTTTCAACTTAACCTCTGTGCAACTTAAATTGCGATATCCGTTAGATATATCAGCTGCCTTGATTGGACGGTGATGCTATTTAAAAATCTCTGTTTGATAATCTTCAAATCTATTTAATACAACCTCTCAGCAATTAAAATGCAATTTACCTTTGAATTTATTTTGAATGACTGTAATTCTCCTTGAATCCTCACGCATTACAACATCTCCATTTATTTAATTCCGTCAAGTTTACAATTCCACAAATAACTACAGTTTCTATATGTCAACAACTCAGAAATGTCGAAAGATGAGTATAACCTTCCAGATTTAGCATTTACGGATAGTTAAAGAGGAAAATTGAGTTTTATTTTAATTTGTCTCTTATTCCATCAAGTCCTCTTCTCTTCGATTACATTGCAACTTACAAAATATATAATGTTTACACAATCCTTTCAATATGATTCTTTGGAATTAGATTTTCCCAATCTTGGATAAAATCCTATTCCATGATATTTGCCTAAAAATATTCAACAAAAAAACTAAATTCAATGAATCAAATACAAAACTATCCAAATCCCTAAATACTAGTAAAATCCTATCTATCAAAATACTAAATCGCAGGCTAAAGGATCCCACTCCTTTGCTTGTAAAAAAAAATTGTATTTTTGGAATAAAAATGAAGTTTTTATCCCTCGAGCCTCATGCTCCTGCATCAGACTCTTGAGGAAAAAATTCTTCATGGGCTCCTGTCCATGAGCTCCTCCACAGAACTGCCCAATTTCTGTAGCATGGTATCTGTCATCCAAGTAGCTTCTGCAATTAGTTGATCTTTCCACTTGATCAAATACACAAAATACTCTTGTCCTCTTGTCTATTTAGACAATATTTTTTCTAAAATATTCTCTGGCTGTAATTTTTTTCTGTGGATAACTGTATCAACCAGTCAATTTCTTCTTTTCTTTCTGTTGTATCATCTGTATCTCCGTCCTCATACCCGTACAAGTCAGCAACATTGAAAATTGGAGATATTCCAATGTCATGGGGTAATTCAATTTCATATGCATTTGCAGAAAATTTTCTCAATACTCTGCATGGCCCATTATTCTTAAATTTCAATTTTTTATACGTCCTTTTTGGAAATATTTCCTTCCTTAGGTGTGTTAGAACCAAATCTCCAACCTCAAAATTAACTTCTCTTTTCTTCAAATCTACTCTGCTTTTGTACTTGATGTTGTTGTCCTGTAACTGTTGTTTTACCTATTCATGTATTGCTCGAATTTCTGAAGCAAACTCTTCTCCATCAGCACTTCTGATCTCTGCTTTTCCAAAATTCCTTAATTCATACACTCCTCTTGGGTGCATTCCATAAAATATATGGAATGGACTCTGTCATGTACTCCTGTTAGGAGATTCATTATAAACATATTCAGCCTATGCCAAAATCTGATCCCACTATTTAGGATGTTCACCTGCAAGACTTATCAAAAGATTACCCATGCTTCTGTTCACCACCTCAGTCTGTCCATCAGTCTGAGGGTGACAAGCTGAGCTGAAACTCAGTTTAGTACCAAGATTTTTCCACAATGTCCTCCAGAAGTGACCAACAAATCCGGTGTCCCTATCTAAGACAATGCTTTTAGGTAACCCATGCAATCTTATAATCCCTTTGAAAAACAAATTAGCAACATGAGTAGCATCACTGGTTTTATAACATCGAATAAAATGCGCCATTTTAGAAAATATGTCAACTACAACATAAATTGCATCATTCCCTCTCTGCGTTTTTGGTAAACCCAAAACAAAATCCATACTTACCATATCCCAAGGTCTATCTAGAATAGGTAATGGAACATACAAACCTGTGTTCTGACTTCTTCCTTTTGCATACTGACAAAATTTACAATTTCGCACAAACCTTTCCACTTCAGATCTCATCTTTGGCCAAAAATAAAAATGACTTAGTTGTTCATAAGTTTTGTCTGCACCGAAATGTCCACCAAGTCCACCGCTATGTTTCTCCTTAATTGAAATTTCTCTCATAGAACAATTTGGTATGCACAGCTGATTTATTTTAAACAACAAGCCTTCTTGCAAGAAAAAATCTAGCCACTTAATTTTGTCCAACAAAACAGGATTACTGCATGCTTCAAATTCCTCTTGAAAATCCAAATCTGTTTTATACAATTCTTTAAGAAAATAAAAACCCAACACTTGAATTTGACTTTCTTGAACTAAAATAATTTTTCTACTTAAGGCATCTACTAGTTTGTTTGCTTGGCCAATTATATGTTTCAATAAAAAATCGAAACTCTGAAGATACTCTACCCATTTTGCATATTTCTGATTTATTTTTGGTTGCTGCATAATGTACTGCAATGCATGATTAGCTGAATAAAGCACAAACTCTTTAGACATCAAGTAATGTCCCCACTTCTTTAATGCATGTACAACTGCATAAAATTCTTTGTCATAAGAATAATACTTTCTTCTTGTCTCATTCAATTTTTCACTGAAATAAGCTACAGGTCTGTCTTCTTGACTTAGCACAGCTCCAATAGCTTCTCCATTGGCATCACATTTCACTTGAAAAGGTTTTTTAAAATCAGGCAAAACTAAAATGGGTTTTTCTATTATCTTCCTTTTCAACAATTGAAAAAAAAATTCTACTTCATCAGTCCATTTAAATGGTTGTTTGACCTTCTTTATGGTTTCAGTAATAGGAGCATTGTTCTTACTAAAAGTCCTTATGAATTTTCTATAAAAACTAGCAAGACCATGGAAGCTTCTTACCTCAAAAACACTTTTAGGTGAAGGCCATTCTATGATTTCCTTTATCTTCTCTGGGTCCATCTTCAATTCATCAGCAGAAACAACAAAGCCTAAGTATACCAATTCTTCCTTCATGAATGAACATTTTTTTAAATTTACCAGCAACTTTTCCTGATGCAACTTCCTTAAGACATAATTCAGATGTCTCAGGTGTTCTTCTTTAGACTTTCTGTAAATTAATATATCATCCAGATATACTATTACAAATTTACAAATAAATTATTTCAACACTTCATTCATAAGCCTCATAAATGTACTAGGAGCATTTGATAATCCAAACGGCATTACCATCCATTCATGCAATCCTTCATTTGTTTTAAAGGTTGTTTTCCATTCATCTCCTTCCCTTATCCTAATTTGATGATAGCCACTCTTTAAATCCAGTTTTGTAAAATATCTTGCCCCACTTAAGCAATCCATCAAATCTTCAATTCTGGGTAAAGGAAATCCATACCTGATTTTTATTTTATTGATTTCTCTTGAATCGGTACACATTTTGCAGCCTCCATCTTTTTTTGGACTCAAAATTGTTGGCACTACACAAGGACTCAAACTTTCTCTGATCAGTTCTTTATCTAACATCTCCTGTACTTTCTTCCTTATTTCTTCATTTTCTGTGGGAGTCATTCTTATGCTGCTTTATTTGGAAAATTTGCTCCAGGAATCAAATCTATATGATGGCTGATTTTTCTAATAGATGATAATTCATCCGGAAAATCATCTACAATGATATCACAGTAATTTTCCAGCATCTCTTGAATTTCAATTGGTAAATCAGAAATTTTAGTGGAATTAATTACTACCTTGGGTTTGAAAATTAATGCAAAATTTACCTCATCCTCTTCAATCTACTGCAGATATTCTTTTCCACTTAATAACAAAGCTTTCGGATCAGGTTTTCTTTTTGATGCATCTTCTTCTTCTATAGGCAGCAATGTATGATTGACACCATCTTTACAAAACTTGTATGTGTTCTTTTTCCCATCATGCGTAGCTCCTCTGTCATACTGCCAAGGACTACCTAACAATATGTGACATACGTCCATAGGCATTACATCACACATAATCTTATCTTTGTAGTTGCTCAACTGGAATTCCACTTCACACTTTTCATTCACTAACAGCCGATGTTCTTTCTGAAGCCATGACACCTTGTAGGGTGTTGGATGTTTCTTTGTCTTCAATTTCAATTTCTCCACCCCTTCTGTAGAGACAAAATTATCAGTGTTGCCACTATCAATTACCATTTTACAGCATTTTCCTTGAACTTTGCACACACTTCTAAACAATTTTTTTCTCTCTGCCGATTCAACAACTTCCTTTTTTGGTTTTAACATAACCTTATTAACTACCAAATATTCTCCTTTCTCTAGTGTATTTTCTGCTTCTGTCACTTTTGTTGTTTCTGGAATTTTTTTTGCTTCCTCTTCACTCTGAGAAACAATTACATTTCTCTGATTTGTCCCCACATTCTCTAGACATCCATAAGCTCTGTTTCCAAGCTTATTACATCTATAACATCTGATTTCTCTTCCTCTGCCTCTGCCTCCTCTTCCTCTGGAAAAAATCCTTCTGCCACTTGCATCACCTTCTGTATATGTATGCTCACTTGAGTTGCTGCTAGCTCCTTCTCTAGGTGTTGTAGATCTTCCTCTACCACCTTGACTTCCTTTTCCCTGGAAAGTACCTCTACTTCTGGCAGATTGCTTTCTTATGAGTTTTTCTTCAGCCTTCAAGGCCATCTGATAAGACTCTTCCACTTTTTTAGGAGACAACAGACTTATCTCATCTTGGATATCCATTCTGAGATTATTAATATATCTTGCAATCTTCTCTATTGTATCTTGAATTTGTCCTGCTCTTATGCTCACTTTCTAAATTCCTCTGTGTATCCTTTAACTATCATTGATCTCTGTCTAAGATTATGCATTTGTCTAAATAATGAAAGTTGATAATCACTTGGCAAAAACTTACCTCTCAGTTTTGCTACCATCCGGTTCCAATTATTTATTGGCTGCTTACCAAGTCTCCTTCTTTCTGCCTGCACTCCATCCCACCAAAGCGCTGCATGTCCTTTCAATTTTGTGACAACAAATTTCACTCTTTTTCCTTCATCCATTTCTTCATAATCAAATAACTTATCCATATCATTATCCCAATCTATCAACTCTTCTAGCTTTAAGCTTCCTGTAAAAACCGAAACTTCAAGTCTAGGTTTAGATGTGGATCCCAACACTGATTTAAAAAATGTCATTTCAGGAGTAACTTCTGCAGGTTCTCCCTCTTCTGCAGATTCAACTTTAGGTTCACTGACATCTCTGGCATTTGGATCTCTTTGATTTCCCATTTCCATTGCTTCTAATCTGGCTTGCATCTGTTGCATAACTTCCATCACTTCAACATTTGCAATTGGTCTTCCTCTTCTTCGACCAGCACCACCTCCTCTTCCAACTCTATAAGCCATGTTGGATTTCTTTTCCTAAACTTTGAGATCTTTTTGAGTGTCTAAAGGCTGCTCTGATACCACTAATGGTGGTCTGGTTGCAGGTGTGAGTGGTAAACTTTCAAATCGCGTGACAATTTCATATAATTCTGGTGGAATTTCCTCAATTTCCTTTTGAGTATCAGTCATCAAACTTTTAACTTTATAACATGTTGAAGCCCCAATAATCCTAGCATCAAACATTGGGGAAAACCACTCGGTCCGGAGCTTAGTACAGCTCCTTTTCCGTTAGGGATAGTGGCTCCGACTAGATAATATGGGACCAGTTTCCCAATAATATATGGGTTGATGATTGGTTGTTGATATAATGGGTAATGGAAGTAATTATTAATCAAATCTATAACTTTAAATAAATACAAATAATTCTAATTAGACCCGGGTATCGTATAACAAATGTGATTTTAGATTTGTTCTTTTTAGAAGAATAATCATATAGATGGCTTATTCATTCAAAAGAAAAATGTATTCACATATAATAATTAATTTATTTAAGAAGTTAAACAAAGTAATGATGATAACATATTGCATTCATAGATTTATATCGCTTACATATATTTTGAAAGATGACAATTCTAAGTTTTCAAAAATGATATAACAAAGGATTGTTTCACAGGCATATATATATAAACAATAGCAAATTTCAAAAGGAATGTTTCATTGCATAAATAAATTTGAACAACATAATTATGATAAAAATACCAGATACATTTGTAACCTCTTGATGCAAATAACATTATGATCCCGCTTTCTCACTTAAAACAGCTTTCAGGAAGAACAAAAATGCATATTCTTGAAAAAAAATTCCTCATAAAATCACAGAATGTGATCCACCATTAATAAAAATAATGTATTCAGAAGTACAGAAGTGTAACTTCTCAAGTCAAAAATTAATACAAATTGAGGACCCCTTTCTAAATTCATGAAAGGGGTTTAAATAATAATAAACTTAAAACAAATTATCTAAAATATCGCTAAAAAAATGAAGGATCGGAGATCCGATTTCATAAATAGAATTACAATCTTCAAGAAAACAGGTTCATTGTATTTCTTTCATGTCTGGTGTACACATCTAGCAGATTGATAGCATATCTTTTACTTCAGGAGGATGACTCAACCAGGAATGTAGCTGGCTAGTATATGTGGCATCCGACAATTCTGGAATCATATAACCGATGGCATTAGAGAGGCATTTTGTAGTTATCTGCTGGCTATGTGGCTTAACCAAATAGGACCATAATGCATCCCAAGTGATTCCTTGTATTGCGCTGATCTGTTGGTCCTTATTGGCTAAGTCCTGCTTCCATTGTTTCTCTATTTCTTTGACTTTTGGTAGCTTCCCTGGGATACAATCGGAAATTAGGTTGGCTGAATACAAATTGTAATTGATTAATTGCACTAAACTGTTCATTACAGTTCTTGCTCTAGAGGTGGCCCATTCTTCCTTGATAAACTGTGTTTCCCATTCTGCAAATAAAATTTCCTTGTGTGATTCCTAAATCTTGGGAAGATTTGCAGCTATTCCTTGATCTGTGTCTTGCCATGTGAGGAATCCAAAAAATTTCTCATCAGCATCTTCAAATTCTAACTTTGGATTTACTGCCTTTTCTATGAGCGATGTCGCTATTTCACATAGAGGTTCAGCCAGTGATATTTTATGACATAAAATATCAAGTTGTTGTGACAATGCTTTACTTAATTCAAAAACCTCTATTTTGAATTGATTAATTTCAGGATAATCCTTAAATCTCTGTATTTGTGCTTATAACAAGACACTCTGTTCTTCTTTGGCCATCTTTTCTTGTTGAAGCATCACCTGTAATTTATATAACTCTTGAGACAGATGTTGTTATTTATGTATAGCTTGTTGGTCAAGATTTTTCTTTTAAATATTCAATTTCTCTTTAAGTTGTTCAGTCTTTTGACTTTCTTCAATGAGCTGTTGTTCTAGCTGTGTTATTCTTTGTTGATCAGTTGTTGCATTTTATTCCAATAGAGCTATCTTTTGATATTTTTCCTTCATCAATTGACTAACTTCGGAGGCTTTGTCCATCGTTGTTGTTGTATAAGCCCCTGCATATTGAGACAATTTGGTTAAATCCTCTGAAGGATTAACTTCAGAATCCTTCTAGACAACATTCATTAATTCAACTTGGTGAGATGAAAAAGGCCCTTGATTGATTTTCCTTTTCTTCCTTTGTTTTTTAACTACGGCTCTGTGCTTTGGACTGTAGAAGACATCCAGGGGCGGTATATCTTCAATCTTTAATAAATTTCCTCGGAAGGATTTTCTGGAATAATCTCAACATCTCAGGTACTAGTATTGCCGAGTGTTCCTTCAAATGTAACACTAGTCACCATGGGTTGCTGTGTTGTGGGTGATTGTATTATAGACACATTCTGAGAATCATTTTGGCCCTTGATCTGCCGATCAAACTGTTCCCATTCTTTCAATAAATATGAATGGTCATCTATATCCATTTCAGAGGAATCACCATCTTTTTTACCTGTTTTCACCTGTTCAGTTTGAATATCAGCCTTATTGCCTGTATTTTCCTTTTCCTGCTCTGTTTCAGTATTCTTTTCTTCTCTGTATTCTCCCTGTTGCAGTGAAATAGTTCTCAACTGATCAAGAGGTATTGTCAGTAGTCTGTTGTTTCTGAACTGTAAAAACTCTTCCATGCCACTTGCTCCAAACTTTAATTTTGCTAAATGTTTAACTTGTGAAAATCCTTCGGCCGAGGCAAATAGATCATCAAAATCGGCATCTTCATGTTCAAATTTTGAAATTTGTACCATAGATGTAAAGTTGAAGGCAACCTTCTTCGGATCATACTATCTTTTGGGGATGGTTGCCAATCTGAGATCTTTTATCTTTTGGGCTTCTTTCTCTGCATGTTTGAAATCATGTAGAGGAAAAGATCCACATCGGAGGGGAAATGTTGGCCACATCAGCTTCTTAGAATTTTTTAGGTTTCTGGACATCCATTTCTCCGTTATTTGATAGGATATTTCTCGAGCTAATAGTTTTTCAAGAATGTACAAGGGCAAAACATGAGGATTAGTGATACTTCTGAATATTCGAATATAAGTGAATTTTTCTTCTCCAAACCAGCTTCCGATTGAGGTTAGGTCAATGTTGGCCTCATCGGATAACCTCGGAGCGGATTTATTGAATATAAATTGATGAACTAGTAAAATGAATCCATGACAAATTCTGTATATGTGGTCTTTATAATAGGATTTCCACAGATATTTGTGATAAATGTGGATAGGAATTGGACTTTGAGGAGTCCATTTCCAGCCTAAAATAGGGAACTCGGAATTGAAACATATGGTATCAATGATATAGGCACCCATATAGAATGGGGGTATTATGCGGGTGGTTACAAACCTGTTTTTCCTATAATCAAGGATTTTACTTGCCATTTTATCAGATAAAATGGTTTCTCAATCCATAATGTAGGAATTAACAACAGCTTCAATTAAGGGTACCATCTCAATAGAAAATTTTTCAGAGTTGACAGTTCCAAATAATCTACACATCATAGCCGCAGCATAACAATAAGGAGACGCCAAAGATTCTACGGAGTACATACCCGAAGATTCATGCTTATGTTTCTCAGGAAAATGTCTCCAATCTCTAATGGGATCTAACTCCACTTCATTTTCTTTGGCGAAGTCTTCCAGAAATTCTTTGTTGTAGATTTGTTGAGGATCTGGTAAGTGGTACATTTTCTTGATGTCTTCCGCTTTGAAAGACCCGAACATCCTTCCATCTAACGTAAAGAATGCTTTGTCTATTATATTGATGCTTTCTATAACCCATCTTACCAAGTCATTATATGGGAGAACATTTGTGTGAGCTGCTATTTTGTGAAGATGGGAGCTTGCCAATTCTTTAAGAGTGCTCTCAGAATTTTTATCTGAATCTGCTTCTGGCTCTTCTTCTGATATTATAGTTGGATCCTCTACTTCTAAAAGGTTGTAAACTCCTTCCCATGAATTTTTTCCAAGACCTAGATAGGTTGTATCAGTCACTAACACCAATTTAGCTGGTTTCTCTTTTGGAATGACGGGGACCTTCGCTCTCTTGGATTTCTTAGACATTTTCATGACTCATAGGTTTTCCTCAGGTTTGCACAATGGAACAGATTAGCAGAATGACAGAAAATTTCTTTTAAGAATGAATACCAAACATAGAGGAGCTAATAGCATTTAATCACAATAAAGATGTTGGATTAAAGAAGTATTATTCTATTGAAGTTGAAATCTGCGACGGACTTCAACCATGATTATCTATTAATGACTTTCTTGAATAGTGTGAGATTTTAATGCCATTGTAGGTTGTCTCGTCGCACATTCATAACGGTCCTTTTAAAGCATTAATACCATAACCTTTTAAGATTTTCCGATCAACGATAATTGTATATCGGAGATCGGAAGTTTCAAATATCAGGTTTAATTATTACCATTTTACATTTTCGATGTGTGATTATTGCTGAGATGGCATGGATGGCGCGATGTCTTTTAAATCATAAAAATTGGTCTATTTTATGTTTTCATTGAGGAGAGCTTTTATGAAATAATGATATCGCATCGCAGATTTTTAGCAGAGTATATTTGGATATGAGTTATGCGTTTTGGCGATGAGCGATTTGCGATTTAAATTATCGCATCAGAAAAAGGGTGCATGAAGATGTGATATGACTTTTCCGATTCGCGATTGCGATCGAGCTTATCGCATCGGAGCTTTTCAAAAGGAACTCATAATAAAAAATTGACTTTTTCGATTCGCGATTGCGATCGAGCTTATCGCATCGAAATTTTTCAAAAGGAACTCATTATCAAAAATTGACTTTGCTGATTTGCAATTGCGATCGAGCTTATCGCATCGAACATTTTCAAAAATATGTATAAGAATGTGATTTCCCCGATTTGCGATTGTGATTGGGTTTATCACATAGAAATTTTTCAAAGTAAAAGACTTGAACTCATATTCGATGCGATATGCACTCTTGCAATTGTTTAATCGCATCAGGGTTAAATGATAACACATTGATTCTAAAATTTGAAAATGCGAAATGTGATAAAGGCCTTTATGTGTTTTCTTTATTTTTTGTTAAATAAATCTTTTTTTTTTGGGGTTTGAATCTATTTCATGATAAATCGGATTTCCTTAAATCATTTTATTGATTCTATAACTATTCAAAGAAAAGGGGACCCATTTCTTATTAAAAATTTAATATAAAAATTAGAAATTGGGAGGGTTGTTTGTACAGCACAACAATTGGCGATTCACTGGGAGAAAAAGTTATCTCTGAAAAAATAAAGTGATAACTAAATCTTTTGCAAGTAGAAAGATTTGAAAACAAAGAAAACTATCCCCGAAAATTAGATAAAATCTAACTCTGAATAAAATAATAATCCTTTGCAATTTCTTTTTAATCCTTTCAAAAATAAAAACATTTTGGTTTCATCAAGCTTTGATTGGTTTATAAAGATAAAGTAGGGGGCTTCTCCAACTTAGCTTTGTAATTTACTCTTTTGTCATAGGTAGTGCCTCTGCTGCCAGCAAACGTCTATAGTCTCAACAGGGTTACCTTTTAACCATTAATCATTCATTATCCCATCCATCTACGAGTATAACTTTTAAAAGATAAATTCATAAAGATATATTTTTCTATCTTTTGTATTTTATTCTTTTAACTCTTTAAGATAAAAGTCATTGTCCTGGTTTGGGAGCCAGCTGATAACAATTCCATTCACTAGTTGTAACTAAACTGAACAAGCTAGCTCGTGATGAGACCCCTTGTCTTATAACTACAAGCCATTACATTGTTTTGATATGCAATAGTGGTAATGTCAGTTCAATTACTTTCCTATGATCATGGTAAGCAGGCTCGTGATGAGACCTCTTATATTTTATATCAGACACATTTTTAGAATTAAACTCTAAAAAATCATAAACTTAGTGGATGGGGTGAATGATTTCTCTCCTTAAGAGTCAATGGATGACCTTTTAGAGTATTAAGTGCCAAAATTCGGAAAAAATATTTACTCTTTATAAATAACCTCTCTCTACTTTATAAACTTAGAATGATTTACAATATTTTCAAGGTTTCGGAAGATTTTACAAACTTTTAAATAATTTCCCAGAGTTTCATATTTTATTTAACTTTCCAAAATTGTAATATTTTCCTTAAAAAAATTTGTCTACATAAACAAGTATTCACAATATTTTCTCAAAAATATTTTCAATAGTAAAAGGTCAATGGAAGACTATTAAAAACGTTATTTGTAAAACAAAAAAACTTGCATAATGAATATATACAAACAAGAAGGGGTTGCCTCATTAGGAAAAGAATTTTTTCAAAATAAGCCCATTCACAGGAAGAGACTCTCTATTTCCTGTTATATCTTTCAATATGAATGTAGATGAGCCTATATTTTCAATGATTTGAAATGGTCCAAGCCACATCTTTTGAAATTTGGTATGTTTACCTTTATCTTCATGTCCTTTGCCCATTTCAAAACAAGATCACCGATTTGTAATGTTTTAGATCCAGTAGAATTTGCATCAAAAGAAGATTTTATAAGTTGTTGATGTTTAGCATGAGTGATTTTGGCTTTTTCCCTTTCTTCATCCAATTTTAGGATTTGATCAAATCTTAATTGGACAGAAGATGAAGGATTTTCTTCAATAAATTGTACTAGGGCTAGAGATGGGAGTGCTAGTTTTGAAGTTATTACAGCTTCTTTCCCATATACAAGATTAAAAGGTGAAGTACCTATTGAAGACTTCTGAGTTATACGATCTGCCCATAGTGCAAAAATCAAAGACTTATGCTAATTATTTTGATTTTGATCAACAGTTCTTTTGATAATCTTAATGAGATTTTTATTAGTTGATTCAGCAAAACCGTTACCTTGGGGATAATAATTTGCAGAATATTTTAACTTAAAACCTCTTTTGAGTGCAAATTCCATTATACTATTTCCAGAAAAATAAGATGCATTATTAAAAAAAAGGGCATTGGGTACACCAAACCTGGTAATGATGAATTGATCAATGAATTCAATGATTGCATCAGAATTGGCTACCTTTAAAGGAATTGCTTCTACCCATTTCGTGAAATAATCTGTGGCTGTAAGGATGTATCTGTGTTGCTTGGATGAATGTGGAACAATTTCTCCAATGATATCAAGTCCCCATTGTTCAAATGGTTGCTAAATGCTTACTGGTTGTAAAGGAAAGGTTGGTTTTCGTTGTCTTCCACTGGCAGTTTGACAAGTCTTACATTTCCTTACATAGTCATGGGCATCTTTAAAAAAATTAGGCTAATAATATCCAGCATGAATTATCTTGTGAGCTGTATTATCTCCTCCAAAATGTCCACCTGCTGGTCCATCATGTAATTCCTGCAAAACCTTGTGTGCTTCAATTTTTTCCAGACATCTTAGAAAAATGGAATCATAATTTCTTTTGAATAACACATCATCAATGATCTCAAAGTTTTTAGTTTTTAACCTTAAAGCACGTTTATTTTTATAACTAATATTAGGAAGAGCATACCCATTTTTTAAGTAAAATATCAAATCAGCATACTAAGATTCAGAATTTATGATACTTATCTCATTCACTTGAAAAGTATTATCTTGATCTTCATGTTCAGGAATATTGGAAGCTCCTGCTAATAACCTGCAAAAACCTTGTCCTCTAACAATTTTAGCTGGTTTAATTTAAATATCAGATTCTTGTAAGGTTGTTACCCAATTGGCTCTTTTTTCTCCTAATTCCCTTTGTACTAGCAATTGTCTCACTGCAGAAAATGGGACAATGACTTTTGTATGTGTTTTTAGGAGAAATGGCCTAAAGTGTTTGATAGATTTAAACACAACAAAAGCTTGTTTTTCTACTTCTGAATAGTTAATTTCATCTCCTTACAGATTTTAACTAAAGAAGGAGATAGGTGCTTCAATCTACTGATCATTGAGTTGTGTCAAAACGGCTGCATGAGATGTTTCAGTGGCTAGAGTATACAAAATAAAATGATTAGAAAAATTAGGAGTATTCAATGCTAGAGCATCAATAATTGCCAGTTTGATTGAATCAAAGGCTTCCTTTTCTTTATGTCCCCATTTGAAAACTGAATTCTTCTTAATCATAGTTTGTAAAGGTAAGACTCTATGAGAAAAATCGGGAACAAATATTTTTACAAATTTTATCTGCCTTAAAAATGACTGCATGGATTTCTTATTATGTGGCAAAGGGATATCAGAAATCTCTTTTATTCTATCAGGGTCAATATATATGCCATCTTTAGATACAATAAATCCTAAGAGTTTCCTTTCATTAAGAGTAAAGAATGATTTTTTTGGATTTAAAGAAATACCATACCTTCTACATCGTTCAAAAATCTGTTTTAAATCATGTAGATGGTTAGCTCTTTTCTTTGACAAGACAGTTATGTCATCTAGATAAACAACAACTGACCTATTAATCAAACCTTTGAAAGCTATATCCATGGCTCTTTGGAAGGTAGCTCTAGCATTTATTAAACCGAAAGGCATTTTTTGGTAGGGATATGTTCCCCATTTGGTTCTGAATGTAGTTTTCAGTCTATCATCTGGATGCACTAGTATCTCATTATATCCTGAAAAACCATCAAGAAAATACATTAATTCAGAACCAACTACTGCTTGAAGTATCTGTTCCATTGTAGGTAGTGGGAAATTATCCTTTTGACATGCCTTATTGAGATTTCTAAAATCTATACAAATCCTAATATCTCCATTATTCTTCCTAACATGTACCAAATTTGAAACCCAATTCGAATGTCTAACAAGGAAAATAATTTTAGCTTTTAAGAGTTTATTCAACTCTTTTTTAATTTGATTTTCCAAGTTAGGATAAATTTTCTTTAACTTTTGTTGCACTGGTTTCTCATCGGAGATCATTGGAATTGTATGATGAATGATAGAAGTATCATAAGTTCTTAAATCTTCGTAATTCCAAGAAAAAAAAAATTATATTTGTTTAGAAGTCGGATGAAAGCACATCTTTCTTCTGGTGTTAACCCGAGACCTAGATTGATATTTTGTGGTTTAGATTCAGTACCAAGATTTATTAACTCAAACTTTAAAGTAGAACTTTGAAGTTTGGCATTAGTAACCTCTTTGAATCTATCTTTGATATCATAGAGATCTTCAAGCTTAACCACACATTTTGAAATAGAATTTTCATTGTTTTTTATTTTATTTGAAGATCATGATCACTTTCATCAATTATCTGACCATCATAAGATTTCTCCGAAGTTAAGAATTTTAGGATGTCTTCATCATGGTTAAAAACTCGTCAATTGGTGACATTGTCAGGGACAGATGGTCGAAATATCAATTCGACTGAAAACCTATCTGGACTATAATCCTCAGCCGAAAGGAGCTTAGAAGCAACATTAGCTAATAAATCAGCTGCTGAATTTTGAGATCTAGGAATAGGGGAAATATTGAATGCTAAAAAGTGAGTTGTAAGACTTTGAACAAGGGCTTGGTAATGTTTAAGATGACTTGAAAGACAATGAATAGTATTCTTAACTTGCCTAATGACAATTTCAGAATAACCATATACCTTCAGATATTTAACATTCAAGCCTATTGCTTTGTAAATTCCTTGAATCAAAGCTTCATATTCTGCAGTGTTATTTGTACACTCAAATTCTAGTCTACATGACAACATAGTTTTTTCCCCTTCCGAACTAACTAAAATACATCCTGCTCCCGCACCATCATTGGACTTTGATCCATCAAAGTATAAAGACCAGAATAAAGATTTATCTACAGATTTATTTACAAATTGATTAGCAATATTAACACATCTTGATGTATCAGTATGTGAGAAGTTTTCAACTTTTGAAGTGAAACTATTTACAGGGAAAGGTGATTGTTGGGCATTAAAATTTCTGAAGAATGATTCAGCTGAGTAATTTCCGAGAATGTTATTATTGAAAGTTAAAGGTTGGTTTTCTTGTTCAAACTCTGTTACTGTATGAGTCATGTATTTCTCCCGATCAATCTTAATTTGATTTGGCTTCCCTTTATAGGGAAGCCACATATGAGACCAATCAGTAGAAATGTAACCATGGAGTTTTTCAGACCAATCCCTGCCTAAAATTAAACCATAAAACTCAGGGATGTCAGCAATCAATATATCAATTCTCTGAACTATTCTAGGATCGGCTGATAGCCTAATAGTGACTGAATTAATTTCTCCTAACACTTGCACTTTAGTTCGATCTAATTGGACAATATGAACTGCAGATTTCTGGGGTTCAATGTTTAATTTAGAGCACACTGAAGCTAGCATTATGTTTGATGATGCCCCTGAATCTATCAAGCAGTTATGTAACCTATTACATATCTCGTAAGTTAAGAGAAAAGGAGGTGTTTGTGAATTAGATCTATCTCCAATCTAAACAGTATCGGTAGCATCTACTTTATCGGGTGGTGGCTTACCTGATCCTTTGGCTGCTTTGGATATTACCCCATTTGGAAGAGGAGAAGCAGGTACTGCATTCAATTCTTTTAACAACATATTTTGTTGATGCTTGAGCTTTCTAAGTTCACGTAAAGAAATATTTTCTCTGGTCTTCTTCATATCTTCTATAATGTTATAATCCATAGAATCAGATACTACTAGCGTTTTAGATGTTGATGGAGGATTAGAAGATGATGGTTGATTTTGGGTAGGCAAAGGAGAAGCTTTCTTTACAGAAGCTTTATCATTAGTATCAGGAGTTGAATTTTTCTTCTTGGGAGATGTCTGTACAGGTTCTGCTGCACTCTTACTTCTTGTATCAACTGGAAGTGCTTCCTGTTCATTTTCATTATCTGAGTTAGGCAAAATAAAATCCCACATCCCATGGCATTCAACTAATTCTTCTTCTTTGTTTTCTTCTGATGATATAAGTATATCTTCCTCTTCTTATTCCTCTAAATATGACTATGCATTATATATTGCATTAGGTGGTTTGGATTCAATTGGTTGATTTCTTTTGAAATTCCTAAACGGCCTTTTAGTGGAAGTTTCAGCTACCTGTTTTTTGATTTCTACCATTTCATTGGACATAGTTTTCAGAACTTTTTGTAATCCTTCCATATCATATGGATCTTTAGGTGCTTTCTTCTTTGAATCATCCTTGAAACTAACTTTTTTGGATTTTCTTTCTTCACTAGCATTCTTTTTCTCCAAAGCAATGATACGTTTTTATACTACGATTGCTTCCTTCATGTTTTCGGCTAGTGTAGGTTTAGCAGCTCTATCTAAAAAGAAGGCCATATTTGAAGGTAAAACGGATATATACCATTCACTTATGACTTCTTCACTAAGTTTTGATGTTGTAGGAATTTTATTCAGCAACTTATTAAATCGGGAGTTGAAGTCTTTGATGGGTTCTTTAGATTCTGATTTCAAATTGGAGAGTTCATTAATCAGAGTTGCTAATGACCTATCATCTCTGAACTTGGTTAGGAATTGTTCTTGAAAAATATCCCAGCTAGTAATGGATCCCGATGGTAACGAAAATAACCAAGATCCTGCTGCTCCTTGCAAAGTATATGGAAACAATCTGACTACAACATCTTCTTTTGTTACCCCATTTAATTTTACGGACAACATGAAGTTGTTATTGTGTTCTTCAGCTAATATGCCAGTATCAGGACTAAACTATGGTAACCATTTCTCAGGATGAACTGGCAATGCACTCAGAGGTGCGGGCATTGTAACAGCTCCTGGATTGGTCCATGGTCTCTGTGCCATCGTTGTACTAACGGTAGAGGAAGTTGAAGGAACAGTTGAAATTGTTTGAGTAGGTGTTGTTGAAACAACTGTACCCTTCTGAATTGTGACTTGAATTTGGGAAATATATGGCAATGATATGAAATATGTAGAAGATAATGATGAAAGATTCTCACTATCTGACTCTGAAGGTGTTTTTCTAGCTCATTTTTGACTTGGCGGAGGAAGTTCAGTTGGTAAAATACCAAGCTTTTCACTCTGCAGTCTAGTAAGAGGCTGGGAAGGAATGTATTGTGAAGTCACACTACCTTGAGATAACTCAGATTCTTCTTGAGATAATTAAAACCCTTCAAGTTTATGAATTAGAGATTGTACCTCAGGAGATTCAAAATATGACTCTTCTTATATGTCTATGGTTTTGGCAGTGGGTGTAGTAATTTTCTTTTCAACTTCTTCCCTAGAAATTTGAGATGAAGGAGAAGTTGAAGAAGGTGATGAGGGTGATTTTCTCTTGGAATGGCCTGTGGATTTGGATTTACTTTCCATTCACAGCTTATGGCCCTCCTTCTAGCGCAAAAAATGTTGAAGCCCCAATAATCCTAGCTTCAAACATTGGGGAAAACCACCCGGTCTGGACCTTAGTATAGCTTATTTTACGTTTGGGATAGTGGCTCCGACTGGATAATATGGGACCAGTTTGCCAATAATATATGGGTTGATGATTGGTTGTTGATATAATGGGTAATGGAAGTAATTATTAATCAAATCTATAACTTTAAATAAATACAAAGAATTCTAATTAGACCTGGGTATCGTATAACAAATGCAATTTTAGATTTGTTCTTTTTAGAAGAATAATCATATAGATGGCTTATTCATTCAAAAAAAAAATGTATTCACATATAATAATTACTTTGTTTAAGAAGTTAAACAAAGTATTTATGTTAACATATCGCATTCATACATTTATATCGCTTACATATATTTTGAAAGATGACAATTCTAATTTTTCAAAAATGATATAACAAAGGATTGTTTCACAAGCATATATATATAAACAATAGCAAATTTAAAAAGGAATGTTTCATTGCATAAAGAAATTTGAACAACATAATTATGATAAAAATACCAGATACATTTGTAACCTATTGATGCAAATAATATTCCAATCCCGCTTTCTCACTTAAAATAGCTTTCAGGAAGAACAAAAATGCATAGTCTTGAAAACAATTTCCTCATAAAATCACAAAATGTGATCCACCATTAATCAAAATAATGTATTCAGAAGTACAGAAGTGTAACTTCTCAAGTCAAAAATTAATACAAATTGAGGACCCCTTTCTAAATGCATGAAAGGGGTTTTAATAATAATAATATTAAAACAAACTATCTAAAATATCGCTAAAAAAATGAAGGATCGTAGATCCGATTTCATAAATAGAATTACAATCTTCAAGAAAACAGGTTCATTGTATTTCTTTCATGTCTGGTGTGCGTAGCTGGCAGATTGATAGCATATCTTTTACTTCAGGAGGATGACTCAACCGGGAATGTAGTTGGCTGGTATATGTGGCATCCGACAGTTCTGGAATCATATAACCGATGGCATTAGAGAGGCATTTTGTAGTTATCTGTTGGCTATGTGGCTTAACCAAATAGGACCATAATGAATCCCAAGTGATTCATTGTGTTGCGTTGATCTATTGGTCCTTATTGGCTAAGTCCTGCTTCCATTGTTTCTCTATTTCTTCAACTTTCGGTAGCTTCCCTGGGATACAATCGGAAATTAGGTTTTCTGAATACAAACTGTCATTGATTAATTGCACTAAACTATTCATTACATTTCTTGCTCTAGAGGTGGCCCATTATTCCTTGATCAACTGCATTTCCCATTCTACAAATAAAATTTCCTTGTGTGATTCTTGAATCTTGGGAAGATTTGCAACTATTCCTTGATCTGTGTCTTGCCATGTGAGGAATCCAGAAATTTTCTCATCGGCATCTTTAAATTCTAACCTTGTATTTACTGCCTTTTCTATGAGCGATGTCTTTATTTCACATAGAGGTTCAGCCAGTGATATTTTATGACATAAAATATCAAGTTGTTGTGACAATGCTTTACTTAATTCAAAAGCCTCTATTTTGAATTGATTAATTTCAGGATAATCTTCAAAAATCTATATTTGTGCTTGTAACAAGACACTCTATTCTTCTTTGGCCATATTTTCTTCTTGAAGCATCACCTGTAAGTTATTTAACTCTTGAGACAGTTGTTGTTCTTTATGTATAGCTTACTGGTCAAGCTTTTTCTTTTCAATATTCAGTTGCTCTTTAGGATTTTCAGTATTTTGACTTTCTTCAATGAGTTGTTGTTCTAGTTGTGTTATTCTTTGTTGATCGGTTGTTGCCTTTTATTCCAATAGAGCTATCTTTTGATATTTTTCCTTCATCATTGACTAACTTCAGAGGCTTTTTCCATCGTCGTTGTTGTATAAGCCCCTGCATATTGAGACAATTTGGTTAAATCCTCTAAAGGATTAACTTAAGAGTCCTTCCAGACAACATTCATTAATTCAACTTGGGGAGATGAAAATGGCCCTTGATTGATTTTCCTTTTCTTCCTTTGTTTTTTAACTACAGCCCTGTGCTTTTCCCTGTATAATACATCCAGCGACGGTATATCTTCAATATTTAATACAATTTCCTCGGAAGGATTTTCTGGAATAATCTCAACATCTCGGGTACTAGTATTGCCGAGTGTTCCTTCAAATGTAACACTAGTCACCATGGGTTGTTGTGTTATGGGTGGTTGTATTGTAGACACATCCTGAGAATCATTTTGGCCCTTGATCTGCCGATCAAACTGTTCCCATTCTTTCAATAAATTTGAATGGACATCTATATCCATTTCAGAGGAATCGCCATCTTTTTTACCTGTTTTGTCCTGTTCGATTTGAATATCAACCTTATTGCCTGTATTTTCCTTTTCCTGCTCGGTTTCAGTATTCTTTTCTTCTCTGTATTCTTCCTGTTGTAGTGAAGTAGTTCTCAACTGATCAAGAGGTATTGTTAGTAATCTGTTGTTTCTGAACTGTAAAAACTCTTCCATGGCACTTGCTCCAAACTTTAATTTTGCTAAAAGTTTAACTTGTGAAAATCCTTCATCCGAGGCAAATAGATCATCAAAATCGGCATCTTCATGTTCAAATTTTGAAATATGTACCATAGATGTAAAGTTGAAGGCAACCTTCTTCGGATCACACTGTCTTTTGGGGATGGTTGCCAATCTGAGATCTTTTATCTTTTGGGCTTCTTTCTCTGCATGTTTGAAAACATGTAGAGAAAAAGATCCACATCTGAGGGGAAATGTCGACCACATCAGCTTCTTAGAATTTTTTAGGTTTCTGGACATCCCTTTATCCATTATTTGATAAGCTATTTCTCGGGCTAATAGTTTGTCAGGAATGTACAAGGTAAAAATATGAGGATCGGTGATACTTCCGAATATTCGGATATAAGTGAATTTTTCTTCTCCAAACCAGCTTCCGATTGATGTTAGGTCAATGTTGGCCTCATCGGATAACCTCGGAGCGGGTTTATTGAATATAAATTGATGAACTGGTAAAATGAATCCATGAAAAATTCTGTATATGTGGTCTTTATAATAGGATTTCCACAGATATTTGTGATAAATGTGGATAGGAATTGGACTTTGAGGAGTCCATTTCCAGCCTAAAATAGGGAACTCAAAATTGAAACATACGGTATCAATGATATAGGCACTCATATAGAATGGGGGTATTATACGGGTGGTTACAAACCTATTTTTCCTATAATCAAGGATTTTACTTACCATTTTATCAGATAAAATGGTTGCCCAATCCATAATGTAGGAATTAACAGCAGCTTCAATTAAGGGTACCATCTCAATAGAAAAATTTTCAGAGTTGACAGTTCCAAATAATCTACACATTGTAGTCGCAGCATAACAATAAGGAGATGCCAAAGATTCTACGGAGTACATACCAGAAGATTCATGCTTATGTTTCTTAGGAAATTGTCTCCAATCTCTAATGGGATCTGACTCCACTTTATTTTCTTTGGCGAAGTCTTCCAGAAATGTTTTGTTGTATATTTTTTGAGGGTCTGGTAAGTGGTACATTTTCTTGATGTCTTCTGCTTTGAAAGACACTAAAATCCTTCCATCTGACATAAATAATGCTCTGTCTGTTATATTGATTCTTTCTATAACCCATCTTACCAAGTCATTATATGGGAGAACAGTTGCGCAAGATGCTATTTTGTGAAGATAGGAGCTTGCCAATTCTTTAAGAGTGCTCTCAGACCTTTTATCCGAATCTGCTTCCAGCTCTTCTTCTGATATTATAGTTGGATCCTCTGCTTCTAATAGGTTGTAAACTCCTTCCCATGAAGTTTTTCCAAGACCCAGACAGGTTGTATCAGTCACTAACACCAATTTAGCTGGTTTCTCTTTTGGAATGACGGGGACCTTCGCTCTCTTGGATTTCTTAGACATTTTCATGACTCGTAGGTTTTCCTCAGGTCTCCACAATGGAACAGATAAGAAAAATGACGGAAAATTTCTTTTAAGAATGAATACCAAACAGAGAGGAGCTAATAGCATTTAATCACAATAAAGATGATGGATTAAAGAAGTATTATTATATTGAAGTTGAAATATGCGACGGACTTCAACCATGATTATCTATTAATGACTTTCTTGAATAGTGTAAGATTTTAATGCCATTGTAGGTTGTCTCGTCGCACATTCATAACGGTCCTTTTAAAGCGTTAATACCATAACCTTTTAAGATTTTCCGATCAACGATAATTGTATATCGGAGATCAGAAGTGTCAAATATCAGGTTTAAGTATTCCCATTTTACATTTGCGATGTGCGATTATTGCTGAGCTGGCATGGATGGCGCGATGTCTTTTAAATCATAAAAATTGGTCTATTTTATGTTTTCATTGAGGAGCGCTTTATTGAAATAATGATATCGCATCATAGATTTTTAGCGGAGTATCTTTGGATATGAGTTATGCGTTTTGGCGATGAGCGATTTGAGATTTAACTTATCGCATCGAAAAAAGGGTACATGCCTTGATCTACTACCTTGATCGGACGGTGATGCTATTTAAAAATCTTTGTTTAATAACCTTCAAATCTATTTAATATAACCTCTTAGCAATTAAAATGTGATTTAACTTCGAATTTATTTTGAATAACTGTAATTCTCCTTGATTCCTCACGCATTACAACATCTCCATTTATTCAATTCCATCAAGTTTACAATTCCACAAATAACTACAGTTTCTATATGTCAACAACTCAGAAATTTCAAAAGATGAGTATAAACTTCCAGACTTAGCATTTACGCATAGTTACAGAGTAAAATTGAGTTTTATTTTAATTCGTCTCTTATTCCATCAAGTCCTCCTCTCTTCGATTACATTCTAACTTACAAAATATATAATGTTTACACAATCCTTTCAATCTGATTCTTTGGAATCGGATTTGCCCAATCTTGGATAAAATCCTATTCCATGATATAAAGAATCGGATTTGCCCAATCTTGGATAAAATCCTATTCCATGATATTTGCCTAAAAAACTTCAACAAAAAAACTAAATTCAATGAATCAAATACAAAACTATCCAAATCCCTGAATACTAGTAAAATCCTATCTATCAAAACAGTAAATCGTAGGGATCCCACTCCTTTGCTTGTAAAAAAAATTTTGTATTTTTGGAATAAAAATGAAGTTTTTATCCCTCGAGCCTCATGCTCCTGCATCACTCATCACATCCAGGATCATCTCAGTAGAATACTAGTACTTTCACTCTCTTATCAAATGAGAATCCAACAACATAAATTTGCACAAAATTCTTCCTTCCTAGCACTAAGATGAGTGCTCAATTTATAGGGAAAATGATGGTATTTTCTCAATGAATGACTTTCTAATAATGGGCAAGACATGTTTCCAAGTTCAGAGGTGTTATATGGACACTTGGATTCGAAGTATGCCACCTATGGACTCTTCTAGAAGGCACTGGCCATGTGGAGATTCCTGGAACAATGAGAATTCCGCTCCCAGGTGACCAACGCACTCTTGAATGTCAGGAAGTGCACTGCAGTGCACCCTTGCATGGAGGAATTGGCATTGAAACGCAGTTAGTGCCTTGCAGATGAGCGTTGGTGAGTCAATGGGTCATATAAAATATACTTAAAACCTTGGAAATATCACAACAGAATCCATGAATGAAATGTTCTTCACTTAGGGCATATAGAAACTGTAATATAAGGGAATGATAGACTTTATTCATTGGTCTTGAGGATGATGTCCAGTTTGACCATATATTGGGGGATGATGTGCAAATTGACCTATAACAGTTGCCCCCTAAAGCATGAAGTCAAAATAATAATAGTATTTGGATGAGATTATTTACAATGTGATGTGTAGGATCTGAAGCGGATGGTGACCTACATCAATATTATAATACATTACATCATAATATATTTCTTCTTGATCATGAATTGTTGAGGGAGGCATTCACATGCTTAGCTCATAAACTATCTAACAACATGTACATAATTCAAAAATTCATCTACATTGGAATGTTTCCCAATATAGACATGCCTATAGATATAGGCCCATGTTCGGATGACGATCTGTATGTAAATCCATCGTACATATGATTTGTACAACATTCCTGAAATCGCAGCCCAGATAGATGAAACTAGATCCGGGGTCTTCTTATCTCGTTCACTCGATCGTTTAGGTATAATTCTAACCATGTGAATATATTATTTGAAGTCGAACATTGGAAGACATCATCTAATTACCAGCCAATGATGTGAGTTGTTAACAGACGCAAGAAAACCACCATTGATGTTAATGGCTATCAAGGTATTATAGTACAATTTTCAAGGCGTGAATAGATGATTTGATTTCAAATGCAAAACAAAATCTTTCAGTCAAAGGTCCAAAACCGAGAAACTTTTCGATGATGTAACAAGCCTCAAGGTACTGGAATATATTTCTAAGTAAACTTCATGGATGATGAGATGATGTCGACAGGAAGAAAATTTATCGCGAATGGGAGTAATGATTTCAAAGACAAAATGTGACTTGATATAGCAATGTTCATGGATAATTGTCATGAAAATGAAGTTTTATGAGTATTTCATAGAGATGAGTATTTTACTGGATGACTTCTCTTGAACATGTAGGCGAAACTGAGATGAGTTGGAATCATTGACCTAAAACTGAAGTCAAGGTATGATGAACCCAAGGTATGAATGAACCGTCAAGAAGATTACCCAACCCAAAAGTCATGGTGATGGAGTGAAAGTGTCATGTTCAAGAGCGACCTGCTACCATAAAGTGTTATGTTCTTTTTCCAAAATTTTCCCCAGTCAACCAGTACCTCTTTATTTTTTAACAAGCTTGAGGAGGATAACATATGCTTGATCTATAATTTGACCCTTCAGGTGAATCCATCGCTATTTAATAATTTAACAAGTCTAGCGATAAATGAAACTCAATCTTTCCATGATCGACAAGTCTGTCACTATTTTATGTTTTCACGAGTCTAACAACAGTGAGAACCTGGTCCTTTTTCGTGTTTAGAGAGTTTGAAAAAGAGGAAAAAAAGAAAAGTCCAAGAGTCCTTTTTCGTAAATTTTTCGCTCAGGTCCGAAAAAGTGTAAAATGATATCTGAGAAAACCTCTTAGCCAGGTTCGACTAAGGTTTTCCTTTTTCGTAAATAATATATCTCAGCCTGGAAAAGGGTTAAACTTATACTGAGTAGATGTCGTTTCATTTAATTTTATAAGCTCGAAAAGAAAAGTGCTCGAAAATCTTTTCATATTATATGAGTTTGAAAAGAACTAAAAGAAGACTCCAGGGGGTTCCTTTTTCATAGTTATCAAAGCTCGAAAAAGAGAGAAAAGTGTGCTTTAACTCCTTTTTCATTTTTATCAAATCTTGAAAAATAAGGATCAAACTATGCTTCGTTCGACTTTCAATTTAATTTACGAGAAGGAAAAGATGGAAGTAACTCGGCTTTTTCATGTGATTTAGGAGCATGAAATATGGCAAAAGAAACTCAGGATTTTCATGAGTTTAATGAATCTTGAAAATAATGATCATAATGGACTCGAGATAGTTTTGAATGCCCCCTGCAAGAGCACGTGTTGAATGGCCCCTGCAAGAGTACATGTCGAATGCCCCCTGCAAGAGAACATGCCCCTCAAGCCTCATTTCATTCACCTAAGTAGACTACTGGTTACTAATAGCTGGATGGAATGAAATTTCATTTACTAGATCATATGGAAGACTCGTATTAATTAAGAGGGGATTTGTTTCATTTTTTAACGAGCTTGACACCGGAAAAGAACTATTCTCATGGGAACTTGTTTCATTTATCGAGGTTGACACAGGAAAGGAACTATCCTCAAGGGAACCTGTTTCATTTATCGAGCTTGACACAGAAAAAGAACTATCTTCAAGGGAACTTGTTTCATTTATTGAGGTTGACACAGGAAAAGAACTATCCTCATCACCTGATTCATTTTCTAACGAGGTTGACACATTAAAATAACCATCCTCATTAATATATTTCATTTTTTAACGAGGTTGACACAGTAAAATAATTATCCTCATCACATGTTTCATTTTTTAACGAGGTTGACACAGTAAAAGAACCATCCTCATGGTGTAGCCAGACCAATGAGCATACGTTGAAAGGACGTTGTCGAAAAAAGTCACCATTTAAGGAGTTGGATGAGCACCACAAATGATAAGTCATAACATGTGTTGACGGGTCTTCTCCAGGGTTTCCATTTAATTAGGAATGTCGGAGTGTAATTTGGAATGTGACATGGTAAACATTGAAGGAGTAGCAACAGTAGATGTTTTCGCAACTACAACAGATGGTACAGCCATATATGTTGACTCAGCCATGGTCAAATGACCTAGTGTATACCCTATAGAATCTATGGGAACTCGAATTGAAACAAGATCAAAAGAAGCAGTGTATGTCAACCGAGGAATAGTCTCGTAAAGATAAAGCCCTGGTCCAAAATGGGTTTGATTTTAAGGGCGTGTTTCTTGTTGAGGTTCTTCCTCAATCGAAATCAAACCAGGTGGAAGGATTTCACCATCAGGCCTGAGATATATTTCAGGCGGTTGACTGCGCGATATGGGAGTCTCAATGGCTATGATCGACTGCAGAGCGACTGATACAGGAACAACTTCCATTTTTTTGACTTCGGGATCTATACTTTCTAGTAAAAGAACAATGGGATCCAGATCAAATTTCAGTTGAACAACGTCGATTTCAGGAGGTATGGTTTCACTGATTGGATGGATCGTGTCCACAGGTAGTTGTGAGGACTCTGTTTCGAAGATAGTGGATGAACCAAGATGTGTACAAATGACTCAAGATGACTCTAGTATATGTGATGAAGATGACACACCAGAGGCACTGATGGTATTAGTTTCGGTAGAATGATGTCGCCTTCGCCGAACAGAAATGGCTTCCAGTGGTAAAGGTGGTTTAAGTGTTATTCTACACGAATGACGGGGAAAGGGATGCTCTTCTTCCATGATGTTTGATTGATTTTATTACAAAAACAAAAAACAAAAAAAGGGTAATTCTAGGCAAAAGGTTTACCTAGTAATTGTGAATTGTAGAATACCTCCTGGAGAAACAAGAAGTATGGGCAGGAAATCTCCCCTAATTTTGTGTTTGGTGTATCACAAGTTATCACAAGTTACAAGGTGTCCAACTAGATTACCTATGGATGGTAAGCAACCTAAATTTTTCCTCCCAAATATACCCGAAGGTACATGGAGGCCCAAGTCCGTATTAGCATTGTCTAATGCGAAACTGCATAGTGAGAGCACCCCCTTATACTTCTCGTACTAGAACATCGCCCTATATACCCGAAGGTACATGTACGAGCTCATGATACACTTATGTACGTGGAGTGAGGTATCACACTCGGAATGTATAGCAGACAAGTTAGCGACAGCTGCTATGTTTAACGACGTCGGAACACATCTCGAGCCTAGACCTTCTAAATGTTATCGTTAATCTTACAATGCTTTCTTAGGTTGATTGATGTAAATTTTATGTTGATCTTGTTTAAAAGTTTTTCTTTGAGGTTCACCATGTGATGTAATGGAAATTCCTAAAAATTAAAACTAAATGATATGCAAACTTTTCAATTTAGCTTTTTCAATGAAAATCCTAGCTACTAAGGGGAAAGAGCAATCATTTTTTGAGCATACAACAAAGAGCACAAACTAAATGCAGATTTCCTTAACTTGTTCCTATGCAACGCGCACAATTCTCTCGATGCACCTGCATGTTTTTCTTTTCAAATCCCTTTAATGTGAATGAGAGAAAGGAAACTAAATGCACAAATCAATCAAACAAATGTTTTCTTTTGAGAAACGAGGAATGAAACAACAATTTCCTTTTTGAAAACAGAATTAATTTAATGCAAAAAATTGAATACTTTGAATTTGATTTTCCAATTATAAAGAAAATAGCTAATGAAACATTGAACAAATTACTTTTCAAAGGAGGAAGAATAGGAAATTTTACTGGTATCTAAGGGCAATCGGAAATCTAAGAATACAGCAAACAAGTGGTTGAATCTGAAAGAAATGAAAAATTTTGATGGAATTTGGTTGGCTAAGGGGGCAACACGACCTCTAAGAGGAGACAGTGCATTTCAGATCACCCCTGAATGGAACACAATGCACTGCAATGCACTGTACCCTGACCAACAGTGCGTTGGGTGTAGCTAAGTTTATGAAACAAGCATCTAAACACACTTCTAATGAAATTTATTTATTCAAATGACTAATAACAAAAGCAGATGCTACGGATGAAGATAAACAGAGGCAGAAACACCAGGAATGATGGGATACTCCCCTACAAAGTCACCAATTTGTTATACATAATTTTAATCTACGAATAAATCAAATTCCCTAAGTGTGGTGTTTATCACTTAGAACAACAGAGGAAAGAATAACTATTATTTTCTCTAAAACAAGGAGATATACAGAAAGGAGAAAGATCATACTTGTGATCCTTTTTTCGATGTTGTTTTCGCTCTCAATCCAACTCAAGTCGCTAGATCGATTCCTACAAACACAAATAGGGAACAGAAAACAACATACAATATAAAAATATCTACTTATCTTACTCAAATAAAACCGATTATATCTGAAATGCATACATCATTCAAGTATAGATTGCACAAGAAATATAGACATATGTATGGGAAAATGAACAGCAATCTTTATTGAAGAGTAGGAGGAGAATATTACAACCAATGGATCAATTTGTCGTCAACCTGCTCCAACTTCATTCCAACCTCATCACATCCAGCATCATCTTAGCAGCATATCAATACTTTCACTCTCTTATCAAATGATAATCCAACAAAATAACTTTGCACAAAATTATTCCTTCCTAGCACTAGGATGAGTACTCAATTTATAGGGAAACTTATGGTAGTTTCTCAATGAATGACTTTGTAATAATAGGAAAAACATGTTTCCAAGTTCATAGGTTTTATATGGACAATTGGATTCGAAGTATGACACCTTTGGACTCTTTTAGAAGGCATTGGCCATGTGGAGATCCCCGGAACAATGAGAATTTTGCTCCCACGTGACCAATGCACTCTTGAATGTCGAGAAGTGCACTATAGTGCACCCTTTCATGGAGGAATTGGCACTGCAATGCAGTTAATCCCTTGTAGATGAGCGTTGGTGAGTCAGTGGGTCATATAACATATACTTCAAACCTTGGAAATCTCACAATAGAAGCCATGAATGAAATGTTCTTCACTTAGGGCATATAGAAACTTAAATATAAGGGAATGATAGACCCTATTCATTGGTCTTGGGAATGATGTCCAGTTTGACCAGGTCTTGGGGGATGATGCCCAAATTGAGCTATAACGGAGGGGACACAACAAAATTTGAATTCTTAATCTTAGATGTAAGGCATTCTATGTTTTTTATTTTCTTTTCGATTAGAAAATAGAGAGGTTCTAAAGTGGTTACCAATAGATTATTTTAAGAGGTATATAGGATTCATTTGCTTGCTTGCTTGTGTGTTGCATTTGAAAGTTTACTTATTGTGATTGAATTTGATCCAGGCCATATAGGTCCTTCAACATTCATAGTATCTATCCAATTTTTTCAGCATGAAATAAATACAATACATTGAACAATGTACATTATACAAACATTAAGGATGGAAATAATACTAATGATATATTTTCGAATAAGACAGTGGTTAACATTGTTATTATTTTTTATTACAAATAATGAATAGTTTAATGTTCTTTTTTATTAGAAAGAGAGATGGTTGGAGGGACCCAATTGGAAGAATAAATTTGTGAGATTGAAGATCTTTAAAAATATTTTGAAAATGGTATGCATCATTAAAGAATAGAAAGATGATTGTTGGAATTGGTTATTTTTCATCTTTTAATGTGTTGCAGCTAATTCAACCCTTAGATGGATGCTTAGTAAATTAAGCTATAAGGGAACCCAACTCAATGTTGTTTTGGATAGCTTTATTAAATCGGATAAGAGGCAGCTCAACTTTGATAAAGGATATAAAGAATCAAAATTATTTTTTCTGATACAAACAATGTTTAGGATTATAATGCATATGGTGAAAATACATAGAAGGAGAAGCCTTTCATATTAGCCTTGAGCATGGTTCCTATCAAAAAGGAAACCCCCTCCAAATTCAAACCTATTTTTTCCTCTCTTGAGATGAAAATGTTCAAGGATTCTCTATACTATTGAAATATATCTCACTACTAGTTTATTTAATATTATTGTTGGGAGGAATTTTGCTGCAATGGATTTTGTAACATTGACATTGAGTAATTTATTTACTATTTTCTCATTGTAGTGGTTCGAATATTCATTATAAAAGTGATTAACACTTTTTTAACTAATGATTCCCTGTGGTTTGTGCTTGTGAAACTTGTATTATGTGCTTTGTGGATGATAGTGACGTAGACATTGATTTCATGTTTAAATAAGTAATGAAGTTATTGGATTTTATTATTATTGACATTGAGTAATTTATTTACTATTTTCTCATTGTAGTGGTTCGAATATTCATTATAAAAGTGATTAACACTTTTTTAACTAATGATTCCCTGTGGTTTGTGCTTGTGAAACTTGTATTATGTGCTTTGTGGATGATAGTGACGTAGACATTGATTTCATGTTTAAATAAGTAATGAAGTTATTATCTTAGTTTATTTTAATTGATTACATAGAGATGATGGACTCGTGAGGTTTTTGTGTTGCATCCTTGTTGGGTGATTAACTAAAGCTTTTTTGTTCTAATATTTGTAGAAGGGTGGATGAGGTTGTGCCAAATTCTCCTTGGGAAATCACAAAATAGACCAGCGCCAAATTGACTATGTCACTCATGACACCCTTCCATATGACATTCACCCCTTCAACTTACACAAATTTGCTTTATTTTAAAAATATTGTTACATGTTAGTGGAATCATGAAATGGAGACCAATGTAGACATGTTTTGGTTGGTTTTATCTTTTTATCTTTTAATATTCTTAGCCTTTGGAGACATCTTAAATATTTTAATATTGTTAGTCAACTTCTTGATTGTAGAATATTGCATCACTAGGATGTGTAATGATAATCATTTTTCATGTGTAAAGATGTCAAAACTTGATATGGTTGTTAAAAAAAAAAACTTTTATTATAATTTTGCAGGGAATTATACCATCATGGCAGTGAACCCAAAGATTGTATTGACCTTTCAATTGTGTATTTCTCAACTAGAGGAACATGTGGCATTAACTACCTCATATTTTGGATATTTTTAGAGTTTGTTAGGGCTTTATTGGATTGTATTCATTGTTTACTCCACCTTGGGATAAATCTATGATTTTATTGTTATTTTATTGTAAAGGAAGTTGAGCTCCTCTTTTATATATCCCATATAATATAGTATCTTCCCCATTTAAACTCGTGGTTAGATTTTGATAGCTCTCACTCTTTTGGAGCCTAATAGACATATATTTCATGGTGCAGCTTGAAGTGTAATGGTTTCTTCTCCATTCAAAGTGTGGCATCCTTCTTCCTATTTATCATGTTGCTAATGGATTGTATAATAACCTATAACTTTTTTATTAGGGCCAAGAAAAGGAAAATTTGTCTCATTATAAAGGTTTTATGATAAAATTGTATTCCTATATCTCCCTTTGATGTTTTATGCATGATTACATTACATTGTTATGATCATCTCTCTAGAGTAAGAGCTTGTAATACTTCATTGTATGAGGCACACCCTATTTTTCATTTTTTTTACGTGGCACATTTCTACATTCATTTTTCAACATGTTAGGTTTTATTTGTGGCATGTGAATGCAGACCTAATTTTCATGACCTCTCATGAACTAGCACCTTTCTTGGACTAGCCTCCCTTGAATCCATTTACTCTAGGTATTGGAACTAGTCTTCATGGTCCTCCCATAACCCCTTATTTATAATATACTACAACACACACAAAAAAAATTTGAAGCTACTCTTCCAAATCACCTTGTGCATGATTTTCTAAGCTTTAGTAATCCTATCCTAGGGAATCCCTCCTTGAGTTTGAGAAGAGCCAACCAACATGTAGAGAGGGAGTCATTGAGGTTACAGTGGGTGACTGTTGGAACAGGGTCTCCTACAAGAGCTGCGAAACTGGTCCATTTTGTATATTTTTTATTGTATTTAGTCTAACGCAGGAGTTTTTGGGTGGGTCAAAGCCCCTAATGCATTGAAAATGGGTCAAGGGTAGACCAAGAGTCCGCAAACCACATTTTACGGACCATTGGACGCGTAGGCTAAAATAGTATAAGTAGTTGAACCTTTTTGAGTTGTAAGACAGACAGGGATTAAGATTGTTGTGAATTACGAAGTAGTAGATTTGTTTGGGTTTTGGGGGAAAGGACTCCTGCTAGCTGTGTGCGCAGAGATCCTCAGTCTTGTTGTGTGCGGACCCTACTGCTATGTGCGCAGGCTGGTTTTTTGGGTATGTAAGAGACTTTTTGATAAGGAATATATGCTAAGTATCGTTGATATTTGATGTTGTTCAATCTATCTGGTTATGGTTATTGAGGACTCGAATTATATGTAATTCTGTTATGAGCTGCGAATGATATGTGTTTATGAGCTGCAAATTATCTGTGTTATGATAACTGTATCTACAATCTGATTAAGTCTGCTGTGAATATATTGTTTATGCTTATACTTGGCTTTTCGTACGTGGATGTGAACCTGTTATGTAAGTCTGGTAAAACTGTACTCTGTTTAATCATTGAGTGTCCTACGAACGACCTCTAACTGCATATATTTGGTAGTTGCCGCACAGTTTGACTTACCCGCTCTCCCTCTCAGGGTGCGGAAAACTGGTTCCAGCACCCACCCATACTGCTTCAGGTGAGACTTTGGCCTGCGCAAGCAGGTCACTGCCGAAAGGGCTAGTAGTATAGGGGTTTTTTGGCAAACCTTAACCTCTGAACCTGGCTTAGGACCCCTTGAGCCAACAAATGGTTCTGTTGTCGGGACTGGGAGAATTTTGAGAGAGAGATTGGGTAATGCCAAGGCCGTACTGGAAACCTGAAAGAAGATGACATGGCTGCACACATGAAATTGCCTACCTTTAAGGGTGTGGGAGATGAGGACATGGAGCAGTTCTGGTTTTTCGCAGAATCGATATGGACTGTGCAGAACGTAGCTAGTGACACGGTGAAGAGGGAATAGATGTCCCTTTCCTTCGAAGGAAGAGCTTTGGATTGGTACATGGGATACATCAGATAGCATGCAAACTCAACCATCAAAGAGGTCAAGAACGCCTTAAAACAACATTTCAAGAAGCCTAAGTCCTATTCTCAAATAGTGGTCGATCTAAAGGATTTCAAGCAAGGGCCTTCTAAATCTGTTTGCGAGGCTGACCAACGGCTGAAGAAGGTGATCAGGGAAGGAGGATTTTAGTACGACAACAGACAGCACACGGAGTGGTTCATTTCTATGTTACTGCCTCACCTACGTGTACCTATGGGTCACCAATGCTAGCTCCTCGTAATTTGCTAGATTTATTGAGATACAAATTGACAAGGGTAACATCAAACCATGTTTTGGAATCCAAGGACCTAGCCTTCCTGGATTCGGAGAGGGATCTCTCAATGTGCAAAGATATGTCTTGTTTACTGATTGGGGTTGATTTTAGGCTAGATGTTAAGTAAGAGGTGTTTTTTGGTTGGGTATGATACTTTGATATATTTTAGATAGGAAACATGGAATATTGTTAAGTCATTGGGCAATGGAGTCTAACAAGGTCCAGATGAGTTTGTCAATGGTGTTAAGAGCATTTGCAGGGAAAGTTTACTTGGTTGGTGTATCTTTTAAGATTATGATGGATTTATGAAATGGACTTAAATATTGAGAACAAAAAACTAATAAAGGGCTGAAACCGAATCCTTTATATACTTGTAAACTGAGGGAGTTAGAAACTTGATAAGAATAGCAAGAGAATCAAAGGCATAATTAGAACCTAATCCATTTTGATTTCAGACTGAAAACAGATAATTAACCAAGACAAACATTTGATTCCAAGAACAGAATATTTCAGTGGCAACAATATGCAGGGCTGACCATAAATCACAATTGATGCTAACTGATCTAATTTATTCAAGAAATGGACAAGCTAAGAACTTGTTAGAGAGCAAATAAATTATTTCTCTAATGTATCTTAGCAGAAGAAAAAATTAAGGCAATGAAGGACAAACAGATTTAAGGTGCCATTAGAAAACATTTCTTAATCTAAATTCTTTGTCCTACTGCAACATAGCAAGATGGAAAACTAGAAAACATAAACAAAAGAAAACTTCACCATCAACCAAGCCTATGGATCCTCCAAGCAATCCTTCTCCATCAACAAGAAAATCAGATCATGCATGAGCTCCAAAACATCAATTTCTCTTCAAAAGCTTCAAAGGACTATGTATTATTCCAGCATCAGTCATCAAAATCCAACATTTACAATGAGTTCGAATGCAGTATTTATACTCCAAATGAGGAGGTGGAACTCTTCTAGGGTTCAAAATGTTATTAACGACAGAGTAAATACGTTCCTGATCTTGATAACCATGCAAGGCATAAGGTAGGAAAATATGTAGATATCTCTCTGTTTCAATAACTCTGTCTTTACTTTCTAAGGATAAAATAGGTGAAAATATTGAATTTAAGGCTTTATCATTATCTTTTACAATAATTGTTCTGAAAGTTTAAACTATATTCTTTTGTGTAATAACTGCCAATTTGTCTTTACAGATAAAGAATGGCCAAAGGAGTCAGTTGATATTTCTGTTGAAATAACTGCTCTTTGTTGATGTATTTGAGGCCACTTTAGCCTAATCTTTTGTCTTTGTTTAACCTTTACGCTTGGTAATAGGCTTTTAATATCTGTTTTGCCTTTAAGACTTAGTCTTACTGCTTTATGATTGATTAGTCAATAACTGTGCTTTTAGATCCTTTAGCCTAGATCCTTTGTTAATCTCGCTTTACTGTCTTTTCTCTGCTTTCCATTAAAACATTCATTTATTTCTCAACCCTTTGTCGTTATCCTTTAAACTGCGGATTTAATCTTTAAATATTTTAACTTTGTGCTTTAATCCTTTCTCTTTATGCTAATCCTCTCTTTTCTTTGATTTCTTCGATTAAGCCTTTAATCTTTGTTTTCTTGTTTGCAAGGGTTTCTTGGCATTTTGGATGGTTTTTGTGATTGCATCGATCAAATGCTCAGAATCAAACCCCGGATATCCCATCTTGCTTGTTAGAACCCTGAGGATCGTCATCCCGGGCATTTGCAACTTAGATGTTGCTGTGGGCGAGCCTATAAACTTCAAGTTTCCATTAAACCTGCACTCAAACATAAAACATATTATGAAAACCTCCATTTTTTGGATAAACTGCGATCAGAGGCTTCGGGATGGGTGTTGAAGCATTGCTGAGGAAGGGGATATTGCATGGTGGAGAAATTTCATGGCGGAATGATGCAAACAGAGGAAATTTTGAATCAGGGCGCGAAAACAGGGAGGGGCAGTTTTGCAGAAAACCAGTGGTTTTCGCGTGGCCAGAAGGTTGTAAGCGGCAATGGGCTGGGGGAACGCGATAATGTTTAGGGTTTGATGCATGTCCAACCCAAAACCACCTTTTTCGTGTTGAAAATGCGTGTTAAAACGTTTTCGTGAAATGGGCACGAAATCAATTATGGGTTGTCCGATCTGGGATATCAACGGTGGAGAATGAAAGAAGACATGATGAAAAATCCCAATGCGTTCGGGTGAGACCAGCGAGATTATATGGGAGGAGAGTTGACGGCCATCGGATCTGGAAGATGGACGGCTGCGATTGTATCAGGGGATTGGCAATCGGCGGGGAAGAGTGTCTGGGAAGAGGGAATTTGAAAATGCGATGTGCCGATGAGCGAGGACCGTCAGATCTGGAATCGAATGGACGGCTCAGATCAAACAGGAGGGTATATAAGGCTGGCGGGGTGGAAGAAAGGGGGATCAATGGGAGCCGTCGGATCGTGAGGATCGACAGTCGATATTTTTTGATGGGGGAGAATGAGAAGGGCGGGGTTTGAAAAGCAGAAGTAATGTGGGCTATCGGATTGAAAATATCAACGGCGGAGATAACTGCAGAGAAGGAGTGGGTGGGGTAAAAGCAGAGGAGCGCTGGCCATTGGATCAGGATGATCAGTGGTCCAGGATGCAACACAATATTTCAAAATGAAATCAATGGCGCGAGGGGAGGGGAAAAGGCGATGAGGCGATGAAGCGCTGACCGTTTGATCAGGAGGATCGACGGCTGAGATCATATCAGGAATTGGCCGAAATGAATGAACAAGGCGAAGGAAATCGATAATGCGAGACAGCGCAGACCGTCCGATCAGATTTGATCGACAGTGGAAATTTGATCGCGGGATCGCATCGGTAGGGGGAAAAGGGTCAAGAGACAAGGGCACTGGGATCACCGAGATGCAATGGTCGATGGACTGATGCAAAGACCGTCTATTCTAAGAGAGATCAATGGTCAGGATCCGATCGGGGTTTCCAATCGGCGGTAGATAATTTTTAAAGGAAAAAGGTCGCAGGGACCTGCGAAAGGCCGAAATGCCGATACGCCGATAGGCCGACGGGCCGATGCACCGATAGGCTTGGTCACAGAGCGCGGTCTTATGGCGGAGAAAGGGGCTCGGGCTTAAGCGAAAGGGGCTTAAGGCCTTTTAAAAAAAATAAAGTTTTTGGACCAAAAATGAAGGTTTTTTGAGGATTTTTAGAGTTTTCAATAGGGGGAAAAAAGGGTTCTAAACCAGAATAAAGGGATTTTATCAGGTTCAAAGGGGATTTTGAAAGAAAATAAAGGGTAAAAATGGGAAAAATGGGTGAAATGAAGGGGTTTTTAGAGGGATTTTCCGAAGGAAAAATTGATGGAAAATGGGTCTGAAAACAGTCTTTTCTATAACAGCGGGGCTTTTCTTTGAAGGTTTTTTGAATGAAGATTATCAATGGAATGGATTTCTTGAGGATAAAGAACACAGAGAGGCTTCAATAAGTCACAGATTTTGCATGAAATTTGTTTCTTGAAGGCTAAAGACCTGTTTAGCCATCTTTGAATATGTCAAAATTATAGATGGCTAACAGTGGCTCCACTTGGGGAGGACGGCTGTCTTTTTAGGTGTCCAGAACCTCAGTTTTCAATATTTTTGCTTTCAGAAGACCAGTGCCTCATCCATTGGGCAGAATATCTATTCTTTCTTGTTGATCTTTCTCTGAAAGAGGCAAATTTTATCAATCTGCAACATGTAATCTCCTTTAAAACAGCATCTCTACCTACCCAATCTTACTTGTCCTAGCATTTTTTCTTCAGTGGGTGCATTTGGACTTGCAAACCCTTTCAACGTCATTTTATTATTTTTGAAAACAGGAAAACTAATATAAATCTATCCTTACTTCTTCTGAGAGTCCAAATTAAGCAGTTGAACTCTTTTATTTCTATCTATACTACTATCTGTCAAGATTAAGCTTTTTGACAGATCTGCATCCTCTATATTCTAAAACAGAAATTTAAAACATAGCTAAATCAGGATTAAGCAGTCTGATTTTCTATGGTGTCTATGGCTTTATGTACGAGCTGCACATAGACTTTATTTGCAAAAATTTAAAACAAAATTGTGAAGGCTTAAGATCTGAAAATTAAAGACATCCTTCTTTTTCTTGGCTCAAGTTTTGATCTATTTAGAGCTATCTTTTTCCCTTTCTTGGTTCAGATTTTGAGTTTGTTTGAACCATTCTCTTCTATCCTAATCTATTCTACTGATAAGCCAATATTATATAGTTTGGAAAATCTCCTTCACTAACCTATCAGCATGAAATTCAAATTTACTCAATCATGTTTAGGCTATATGATTCACTGTAATTACAAGTAGTCGAATTTGAGCTTGCACACAACATTATTTTGCATAAAAGTAAATTAGAAAGATAAGGCCATGATTTATCTTTTGTGAGGCATCCTTATCTATCTCTTTGGTTCTGTTTTGAGCATGTGGAACCAGTATCTTTTCAATCTCCTAATCTATCTTTCTTTGAACAAGTTAATTCTGAAATAATGTTTTATCAATCAAAGTTTCTACTAACTTATCAACATAAATTTAAAGCATGTTCAACCATGATTAGGCTAGATGACTGAACAATATATCATTTTTAATCAGCAGTGGCACTTAGACTTGATCACTTTCAGAATTTTCTCTTTTTGGGTATGGGGTTGTACCTTTTTTGAATCTGTCGTCTTTTTCCTTTTTCTATTGTTTTTGTGTTTTTCTTTTCAAATTTAAAAATCAATGTTATATACAGTGAGAAAAAGTTTTGAAACTAAGATTCTTGGCAGAAATAGTGCTTGAGCATCCTGCCATTGACAGGACCTCCAAACATTTTAATTCCATCAAGTTCCTTCAAAAAGAAAGCGTTGTTGCCTCTCACCGAATCAATGATATAAGGGCCTTTCCATAGATTTTCAAACTTACCATGTTTTCCTTTGTCTTCCCTTCTAGAATCCCATTTTAGAACTATATTTCCAACTTGGAATTCATTTTCTTTGGTCCTTCTATCAAATAATTTATTGATTCCTTCTTGGACTACTTGTGTCCTTTTATATACTTCCTCTATTGATTGTTGCAAATGAATGGTCTGATTGATCCTCCTTTGCATATCATTTTCTTCAGCTTGGACCTCTTGAAGGAGTTTTATGACCGGGACTCCTAGAGATGTTGGGAAGACTGCATCCATGTCGTAAACCAACTGATAGGGAGACATGCCGATGGAATTTTTAGTAGTCAATCTATCAGCCCATAAGGCATGGACAAGCTTACTATGACAAGATTTCTGATTCTGTTCCAAAAAAAATTTGATGATATTAACAAGGATTTTGTTGGAAGATTTAGCTAGACTATTTCCTTGGGAGTAGTAGGCAGTAGAATGGCCTAATGTGATCTGATATTTATGGCAGAAATCTGCCATCCTCTTGGATTTGAAGGCAGCAGTATTGTCTGTGATTATTTTCCTAGGACAACCAAATCTGGATAGTATGTTGGTTTCAAGGAATTTGATGATGACAGAGTCAGTAGCATTCCTAGTGGGTATGGCCTCTATCCATTTGGTAAAATAATCAGTGGCCGTGAGGATCCATTTGTGTTGGGCTGAGGATGATGGGTGAATTTCCCCAATGAAGTCCAAACCCCATTATTGAAAGGGAGCCTCAACACTGATAGGCTACAAAGGTAGTGGTAAGAGTTTTCTCCTACCATCAAATATTTGGCACTTGTGGCAGGACATGACTAAATTATGGGTGTCTGGGAAGAGGGTGGGCCAATAGTATCCAGACCTGAGGATCTTGTTTGCTGTGGTCTTCCAGTTAAGATGTCCTCCACATTCTCCCTCATGTATCTCATGCATGATTTTTCCTGCATCAACCTCAAGTAAACATTTAAGTAAAATCCCCACAGCATTTTTCCAATACAAAACTCGATCTAATATACAATAATTTAAAGCCTTTTGTTTGACAAATCTAGCTTTTGTTTTTGACAAAGAAGGAGGAGCATTCAAATAAAGCAACACATATATGATTTCAGCATACCAAGGAGAGTTCGTGAATGTTTCTTCAATGAATGGTGCTATGCACTCTTCTATATCTTCCAAAATATCAAACATGTTCATATCTAAAGCTTGGAAGTTTGATTCAGCCATGAGTTTTGCAAGTCCTTGTCCTTTAATCAATTTAGTGGGTCTGATTTTCAAATCATATTCTAAAATGGTAGCAATCCACTTGCCCCTTTTACCATTAGGGTCTTGATTAAGTATATCTTTGACAACTGTGTTTGGGACAAAGGCTATGATATGTGAATGAAAAATATAAACTCTAAAATCCTTCAAAGCTTTGATTAAGGCAAAGGCTTGTTTTTCCATAATGTTATACTTTAGAGGGGCATCCCTTAAGGCTTTTCTGAAGAAAGCTATGGGCTGATCTTGCCCCATGATGTTCTTTTGCAACAATATTGTTGCCACAGTATGTTTGGAGGCAAAGGAGAAAATGTAAAAGTCCTTGGTGAAGTTAGGGCTGATTAAGACTGGTGTTTGTGTGAGTGCTTGTTTTACCAGCTCAAAAGATTTTTTTGCTTCCATATTCCACTTCACTCCTACTTCCTTTTTCAACATATTCGTGATATTTCTTAGGAGCTCAGCAAGGTTAGGGATAAATCTTCTTAGGAAGTTAATCTTTCCAATGAAAGATTGAAGCTCTTTAATGTTCCTAGGATGGATGATTTGTAAGATGCCTTTTATTCTTTTGGGATCTATCTTGATTCCTTCCTTAGAGATGATGTGACCTAAGAGTTTTCCTTCCTGAAGGCCAAACAAAGTTTTCTAAGGATTTAGGGACAGGCCATACTTTCTACATTTTTCAAAGACTTTTCTCAAGTGGACTAAGTGCTCCTTATCAGTCTTAGAGTAGACAGTGATGTCATCCAGGTATATGACTATGAAGTAACCTATGTCTTCTGAATAAGCTATGTCCATTTCCCTTTGGAAATTATCCCCTAAAATCATTAAACCGAATGGAATTTTAACATACATGAACGTACCCCAAGGTGTAGTGAAAGTAGTTTTAAGTTGGTCACTTGGAAAGACTAGAACTTGTTTATAACCTGAGAAGCCATCTAGTAATGAGATTCTATGGGAACCAACTACCTTTTGGAGTATGTGATCCATTTTAGGCAAGGGGTAATTGTCTTTCAAGGAGGCTTTGTTCAAATTTCTGAAGTCAATACAAAGCCTAATTTCCCCGGTCTTCTTCCTAACTGACACAAGGTTGGACACCCATTCTGAGTATCGGACAGGAACTATGATCCCAGCATCGTACATATTTTTTATCTCTTTCTCAACTGAGGGTAACAACAGGGGGTTTATTCTTCTCAAATTTTGTTTAAACGGTTTCTGATTTTCTTTGAGAGGAATTTTATGTTGGATGATTTTGGTGTCATAGGATTTCAAGTCTTCATACCCCCAAGCAAACACATCTTTAAATTCTATAAAAATCTCAATGTATTTCTGTTTTGTTTGAGATGGGAGAGTTTTGGACAGCTTGATTATTTTGGGCTCTTTCATCCCTCCAATGTTACACTCTTCTACATTTTTTTCAGTGGGTTCCATCTTGGGTTTTTTAGCTACATCATTAAAATCAAATAACTCTTCTAGTGGTGTAAGGCCTCTTGGCAAGGTGTCATCTTTGTACCACAGAATTTCAAGTTCTCTTTGATCTGATTTATCAAATACTTCTGCAACACAAGGGTTTTGAAGATGGTTTATGTCATTATTAAAGGGCATCTCTGTTTTGGGAGTTTCTTTTTTAGCAGAATTATTTCTTTCAAATCTCAAACTTTTTTTTGTGCTTGCAAAGTCATTTCTGAATTACAGAAAATCATCTATTTGGTCATCATTGTCAAACACTTTCCAATGGTTAAATTTGTCCGGTACAGTAGGCCTGTTCTTTATTTTGATGAGGCATTGATTGTTTTCATAAGGTAAAGAGAAATTGCTCGCAGCAAAGGCAAGCACATTGGCAAGGAAATTTTGGGCCCTAGTGATGAAAGTAAGCTCATATTCCTCAAAGGTTTTGAGAATATCTAGGGAAGCATTTCTATATTTCCTCAACCTAGGGTTCTTGGCTGAATATTCTCCCTTAATTTTATTGATGATTAGTTCATAATCTCCTTGGATCAAGATTTTCTTGGCTTTGAGATTTTTAAGTAAGTATAGACCAATAAGGAGAGCCTCATACTCTACAACATTATTGGTGCATTGAAAATCTAACCTATAGGAATGGCCTTCATTTGTGTTGTGGATCCAAACACCAACCCCTGATTTGGCCTTACCATAATAACCATCAAAGCTCATATGCCAAAGGGTGTCAATTTCGGTTTTGTCATTGTTTTGTACTTCCGGGCTGCCAGAGTTTTGGGGGTCATGTTCTTGATTAAAGAGCTGGTTTGATTGTTCCAGGGGACTTAGTTCTCTCTCATTTTTCTTCACTTGTTCACTTATATCATTTTCATTGTACAGGATGAAGGAGTCGAGGTCTGAGTGAATGGAATAAACTGGTGTGTTATTTGGCCTATCTATGTTACTCACCATGTATTTCATGTGGGATTCCCAGTATAATCTTCTTGTTTGATTGAAGACTGGGATGGTGGCATAGGTCATGTCCATTTGAAGGCTTCCCTAGAGTTTGGCCCCCCATGATCTAGATAAAAGCATGCCATACTTTGGGGGGATGTCAGCCACAACTATATCCATGAGTAGACTCTTAGCGGGGATTTGTGCCAGATTGACACACAGATCCTTGATTAGGCCCAGACACTTATCTCTACTATAATCAAAGGAATACAAATATTTGTAGGGCTTTGTGATTTCTAGGCCCAATATCTTCATCACAACCTTTGGCATGAGATTGTGTGAGGCACCGGAGTCTAGCATAGCATTATGCAAAATTTTATCATGTATGTTCAGACTTACATAGAAAGGAGGGATTGCTCCTTCTTGATATCTTCCCTCTACTTCAGGATCAAACAACAGTTCTGGTTTATCATCAGTTAAGTTTAAGGTATCAGTATCCTTGCCTATGTTTAACACTTTGAAAATCTGGGATCTATATACCTCTTGGGTTACCAATTCAGTGAAGGGTATAGTCATCTTGATTTTGGCAATCTACCCCTCAAAACTGAAAGGCGCAGGTGTCTTTATTGTATTTACATCAGTTTTATCAGCCATGAACTTTTCTACATTTTTAATTTGCTGATTTTGATTTTATGGTTTAGACAGTAAGGTTTTTTTAGGGCCACTATTTGAAGTACTAGGGCAGCTTGAATCATTACTAGGTTGGCTAGTTTTTTGCTTGTTTAGTTCAGTTTTCTTAGCCATAGTATTTGTGTTTTCTGTTGTCTTTTTAGGGATAGGTTCAGAGGTTTTTCTAACTGCAGTTTTTTGCTGATCTGTTTTAGGAACATCTTGACTCTTCTTGCTCCTAAGGTTATACTGCCTATGGACTTCCATTATGGCATTCTCAAACCCTAATCTATAGTCTTCGAAATATTCATATGATTTCTCATTTGGTTTTGAGGAAAAAATCCTTTGTTCTTCTTCAATAAGGAATGTGTTATCCTCATCATCCGAACCTATGACATTTACATGGTCTTCTTCCAACTGCTCAGGCTCTCCTTCTTCTTCATCTACATAGTTGTCTTGGAAAGCGGGTCTGATTTGTTGGTCACTCTCTCTTTGTCTAATTTGAGGAGGGTCTCTTTTAAAATTATGGTTTATATTTCTGTTTTGAAGATTGTCTTGATTTTCCCTAGGAGGTGTTATCTCATTCAAACTGAATTTTTCCATCATCCTCTCCTTTGTCCTAACTATGGAGTCAAGTTTGGTTTCGGAAGAGGAGGGTGCAGGTGTTGTGTCATCTCTATAAGTCACCCTTTTTTCTAATCTCACCCTAGCCCTTTTCTCAATCAAAATGGCCTCTACACTTACAGCCCCCTTTTTCATGTCTTCTAGAGTTAGGTAATCTCTCTCCCTTAGTTGATAGGCCATATCAGCATCAAAGCCTTTGGGATATTTCACCAAGGCCAAGCCTTGTGGAGGTTTTATGTGTGGTGGGAGAGCATTGTAAACATTGTTAAACCTAGTGGAGTAGTCATGAACACTTTCTCCCGGATTTCTCTTAAGATTGTTATATTCGGACAGAATTTGGAGGGAGTTCTTCTTGATTTCCCATTTGTTCACAAAGGTTTGGTATAGAGTAGGGAGATCCTGAATGTTTTTGGGAGGTAATTATTTAAACCATTTCTTGGGTTCTCCCCCTAGGCTATGAGAAAAAATCCTCATTTTTATGGTTTCTTCTTCTATCTCCATATAGTCAAAAGCATCATTAATTATATCTACATGTTTTTTAGCAGTAATGGATTCAGTCCCTGAGAAGTGAGGGATTTTGGACTGATATTCATTTGGCAAAGGTAATAGTGGTTGTTGTAGATCCAGTGGAGCATACCAGGCTGCCATGATGGGAGGGAAAGGAAACAAAGGCTGATTTACAAGGGGAGGATTTGTGAGAGGTGGAGGAGGATGGAGTGAATTGGTTTTCACACTGGTGGTATGGATGGGTGTAGCTAAGGTACTTGGACCGGAAGACTGATTCTAAGTAGATTTTAGATGAAAAGGGCTGAAGTGATGTAGAAGCTAAAAATCAGGTGGAGTGGAAGGAGAAGCTTCTCTACTGGAGCTTTGATGCAAATCTATGGGCTCAAAGTCAGCTTGTTCAACCCTACTTTGTGACTTGGTCCTGAATAGGTTCTTGGTATGGTGAAAATAAAACTGAGGATGTTGCAAAACTATAAGCCGTTTCGGTGCAAAACTTGCTCTAGGGATGGTCCTAAGAGTGGGTGAGTTTCCAGCTTTAGGATTTTGCCACAAAATATTTTATGGGTTATCAACTATGGTAGGAGGATTTGGGTCAGGGTGTGATCTGGTATAGATCCTTTGTGAAGCCAGACCTTTTTATTCACACAAGGTATAACTAGGATTTAAAAAAAAAATTGGACTGATTTGACACAATCCTAGAACAACCTATGGGACTAGTGGGATGAGGAAGGCCTACTGGAGGCTAGTGGAGTCGCCAGGTGGATTTTATTTGAAATTTTGAAGATATGTATACAATGGTCCACCACCAAATTCTTGATAAAAAATCAATCTAGGGAGTACTTTTGGGTTTTTAGTTTCTTTATGCAGCCTTAAGGTTAATGAGTATCCCCTAACTAAGTCATTATCTTGCTAGGATGATGAAGTAACTAGCTTCTACTCTGGCTATGGGTTGGTTTTTTAAGTCAAACTAGGGATGTATATGAGTCTATAAGAGTTTGTCAGGCTACTATGAACTCTGTCCCACCGTGATCGCCACTATGTTAGCTCCCCATAATTTGCTAGATTGATTGAGATACAAATTGACAAGGGTAACATCAAACCAAGCTTTGGAATCCAAGGACCTAGCGTTCCTGGATTCGGAGAGGGATCTCTTAATGTGCAAAGATATGTCTTGTTTACTGATTGGGGTTGATTTTAGGCTAGATGTTAAGTACGAGGTTTTTTTATTGTTTTTTGGTTGTGTATGATACTTTGATAGATTTTAGATAGGAAACATGGAAGATTGTTAAGTCATTGGGAAATGGTGTCTAACAAGGTCCAGATAAGTTTTTCAATGGTGTTAAGAGCATTTGCAGGGAAAGTTTACTTGGTTGGTGGATCTTTTAAGATTATGATGGATTTATGAAATGGACATAAATATTGAGAACAACAAACTAATAAATGGCTGAAACCGAATCCTTTATATACTTGTAAACTGAGGGAGTTAGAAAATTGATAAGAACAGCAAGAGAATCAAAGGCATAAGTAGAACCTAATCCATTTGACTTCAGACTGAAAACAGATAATTAACCAAGACAAAAATTTGATTCCAAGAACAGAATATTTCAGTGGCAACAATATGCAGGGTTGACCATAAATCACAATTGATGCTAACTGATCTAATTTATTCAAGAAATGGACAAGCTAAGAACTTGTTAGAGAGAAAATAAATGATTTCTCTAATGTATCTTAGCAAAAGAAAACATTAAGGCAGTGAAGGACAAACAGATTTAAGGTGCCATTAGAAAACATTTCTTAATCTAAATTCTTTGTCCTACTGCAACATAGCAAGATGGAAAACTAGAAAACATAAACAAAAGAAAACTTCACCATCAACCAAGCCTATGGATCCTGCAAGCAATCCTTCTCCATCAACAAGAAAATCAGATCATGCATGAGTTCTAAGACATCAATTTCTCTTCAAAAAGATTCAAAGGACTATGTATTATTCCAGCATCATTCATCAAAATCCAACATTTACAATGAGTTCGAATGCAGTATTTATACTGAAAATGAGGAGGTGGAACTCTTCTAGGGTTCAAAATGTTATTAATGACAGAGTAAATACGTTCCTGACCTTGATAACCATGCAAGGCATAAGGTAGGAAAATCTGTAGATATCTCTCTGTTTCAATAACTTTGTCTTTACTTTCTAAGGATAAAACAGGTGAAAAGATTGACTTTAAGGCTTTATCATTATCTTTTACAATAATTGTCCTCACATTTTAAACTATATTCTTTTGTGTAATAACTGCCTATTTCTCTTTACAGATAAAGAATGGCCAAAGGAGTCAATTGATATTTCTGATGAAATAACTGCTCTTTGTTGATGTATTCGAGGCTAATTTAGCCTAATCTGTTGTCTTTGTTTAACCTTTACGCTTGGTAATAGGCCTTTAATATCCGTTTTAACTTTAATACTCAGTCTTACTGATTTATGATTGATTAGTAAATAACTGTGCTTTTAGATCCTTTAGCCTAGATCCTTTGTTAATCTTGCTTTACTGTCTTTTCTCTGCTTTCCGTTAAAACATTCATTTATTTCTCAACCCTTTGTCTTTATCCTTTAAACTTCGGATTTAATCTTTAATTCTTCGAACTTTGCGCTTTAATCCTTTCTCTTCATGCTAATCCTCGCTTTTCTTTGATTTCTTCGATTAAGCCTTTAATCTCTGTTTTCTTGTTTGCAGGGGTTTCTTGGCATTTTGGAGGGTTTCTGTGATTGCATCGATCAAATGCTCGGAATAAAACCCCGAATCTCCCATCTTGCTTGTTAGAACCCTGATGATCATCATCCCGAGCGTTTGGAACTTAGATTTTGCTGTGGGCAAGCCTGTAAACTTCAGGTTTCCATTAAACCTGCACTCAAACATAAAACATATTATGAAAACCTCCATTTTTTGGATAAACTGCGATCAGAGGCTTCGGGATGGGTGTTGGAGCAATGTTGAGGAGGGGGATATTGCGTGGTGGGGAAATTTCATGGCGGAATGACACAAACAAAGGAAATTTTGAATCAAGGTGCGAAAATAGGGAGGGGTGGTTTTGCAGAAGAACAGTGGTTTTCGCGTGGCCAGAAGGTGGTAAGCGGTAATGGGCTGGGGGAACGCGATAATGTTTAGGGGTTGACGCGTGTCCAACCAAAAACCTCCTTTTTCGCGTTGAAAATGCGTGTTAAAATGTTTTGGTGAAATGGGCGCGAAATCAATTATGGGTCGTCTGATATGGGAGATCAACGATGGAGATTGAAAGAAGACATGATGAAAAATCCTAGAGCAGTCAGGTGGGACCAGCAAGATTATATGGGAGGAGAGCCGATGGCCGTCGGATCTGGAAGATGGATGGTTGCTATTGTATCGGGGGATCGACAATCGGAAGGGAAGAGGGTCTGGGAAGAGGGAATTATAAAATGCGATGTGCCGATGAGCGAGGACCGTCAGATCTAGATTAGAATGGACGGATCGGATCAAATGGGAGGGTATATAAGGCTGATGGGGTGGAAGAAAGGGGGATCAATGGGAGCCTTCGGATCGTGAGGATCGACGGTCGAGATATATTTATGGGGGAGAATGAGAAGGGCGGGGTTTCAAAAGCAGAAGTAATGTGGGTCGTCGGATTGAAAAGATCAACGACGGAGATAACTGCGGAGAAGGAGTGGGTAGGGTAAAAGCATAGGAGCGTTGGCCGTTGGATCAGGATGATCAACGGTCCAGGATGCAGCGCAATATCGCAAAATGAAATGAATGGCGTGAGGGGAGGGGAAAAGGCAATGAGGCGATGAAGCGCTAACCATCCGATTAGTAGGATCTATGGTTCAGATCATATCGGGAAGTGGTCGAAATGAATGAATGGGGCGGAGGAAAGCCATAATGCGAGATAGCGTGGACCGTCCGATCAGATTTGATCGACGGTGGAAATTTGATCGCGGGATCGCATCGGTTGGGGGAAAAGGGTCAGGAGACAAGGGAACTGGGATCGTCGATATGCGATGGTTAATGGACTGATGCACAGACCGTCCGATCTGAGAGAGATAAACGGTCAGGATTCGATCGGGGTTTCACATTGGCAGCGAATAATTTTTAAAGGAAAAAGGTCGAGGGGACCTGCGAAAGGCTGAAATACTGATACGCCGATGGTCCGATGGGCTGATGCGCTGATAGGGTTGGTCACAGAGCATGGTATTATGGCGGAGAAAGGGGCTCGGGCTTAAGCAAAAGGGGCTTAAGGCCTTTAAAAAAAAATGAAGTTTTTGGACCAAAAATGAAGGTTTTTTGAGGATTTTTAGAGTTTTCGATAGGGGAAAAAAGGGTTCTAAACCAAAATAAAGGGATTTTATCAGGTTCAACGGGGATTTTGAGGGAAAATAAAGTGTAAAAATTGGAAAAATGGGTGAAATGAAGGGGTTTTTAGAGGGATTTTCCAAAGGAAAAATTGATGGAAAATGGGTCTGAAAACAGTCTTTTCTATAACAGCAGGGCTTTTCTTTTAAGGTTTTTGGAATGAATATTATCAATGGAATGAATTTATTGAGGATAAAGAACACAAAGAGGCTTCAAGAAGTCACATATTTTTCACGAAATTTGTTTCTTGAAGGCTAAAGACCTGTTTAGCCATCTTTGAATATGTCAAAATTATAGATGGCTAACAACCAAACTTTTGAATCACCGGGAAAAGCCCTAGAAGTTAGAGGCTGCGCCCAGAGACGATGCCCATCTAGGCGCCCAGCAGATCCAAGGACAACTGGAGGTGATGCACATGGAGATCCAGAACCTGCAAAAGGAGCGAGGTGCAGAGGCTAGACTGGAAATATGGTGCATACGTTGCAAGCCGAATGGTCACACCAAGGATAACTGCCCGCTGTTAACAGACTACATGCAGGTTAGGGGACCTAGTCCGCTGCGCCCTAGGGAAGTGGCAGGACCAAGTGGGTCGGCACTATGGTGAGATGGTTGTCGCGTTGCAAGGCTGCACGACACGAACCACTGTCCCCGCCTTGCTGCGTACGTCCCAGAAGTAAGACAACAATGGTGCAGGTTCTGCATGTCGATAGGACATGATGAAAAAAACTGTCGGACGTATTATTTGATGATCGATCGAGGGAATCTCTACAGGGTGCAGTCGGACCCATTTTCACCCAGATCGCTCTCTAGCGTAGGAGGCTCCCCAGCAAAAGGCAGGGAAGGTGGAAGGGGTGGAAGCGCAGGTCAGGGACGAGGGAAACTCATATGTTATAACTGTGGAGAAGTAGGGCATTTTGCCAGGGACTATCCAAACCCTACAAGACATACCTACTGGTTTTGCAGGCAGCTAGACCATGTGATTGAAGATTGTCCAGTCCTGATAGCGAAGATGCAGGAAAAGCAGCCGAAACCTATGCAAAATTTGCAGAGGGTTAAGGCCGAACTACGAGACAAAGGTCCAAGAGTAAATGTCATAACACACAGTGGGATGGCCACCGGGGGGCCTGGGGAGAAAACTACAACCAAGCCTCTGATCCAACCAGCAATTAGTAAATAGGAAGGGTTGGATCTGAGAAAGAAACATTTAGCGCAGCTCGCAAGGACTTTGTCGGGGCAGAGGCATCTACTTCGCAGCCGCCTAAGGACCTCAAGGCAAGAGAGGAGGTCAAACCTTTTTTACAAGCCTATATGAAGCTACTGCGCAACCCGAGGGCTGTGGAAAATCTTTAGGAATTAATAGATAGCTGCGCAATATGACCTATCCTCCCTCCAGAAGTCAAGGACGTACATAAACTCTATAGGTATAAGAGACGCACCGGCAGGGAGATGCGGTTGACTACGCAGATCGGTGATTACGAGATGGATTGGGTTATTTTGGACCTAGGGTCGGATGCGAATGTATTACCTAAACAAACTTGGCAACGAACGGGGGAACCTAAGTTGGAATGGTCCACTATCCATTTGTGTATGGCCAATTAACAGAAGATCATTCCACTAGGAATATTATTGAAGATTTTGGTGGATATCGTCGAGGCTAAGGTTCGGGCTGACTTTGAAGTAATTCAGATTGACGAAGATGCAGACCACTACCCTGTGCTCTTAGGCTTGGATTGGGCCATTGATATGGGAGTCATCATTAACCTAAAGAAGAGAAGCATGATATTCGAGAATAACGGTACAAGGGTAATAGTACCATTAGATCCGGCGAAGGGAGAATGGTACACTGAACCGATACGTAATGAGGAGGATGTGGATCCTATCTATAAGTTGACTGCGTGGGATGAGGATTGGATCAACCCCACAGCGAATGGAGTACTCTGCTGGGAAAAGGACAGTGAATGCTTCTCCGACTCCGATGGAGAGATGGAAAACTAGAAAAACAGATTACATGATGTCTCTACACTAAGATGTCTTCGGATCATGAAGAAATTCCGCTGCATATCCTCGGAGGTAAGAGATATACCTTATTTCGATGTTTCTAGTAATGTTAAGGACTTTTTGCGGGCATTTGAAGCCGAGGTTCCCCAAGAGCAACGGTTGTTGGCCTGTAAGATGGCCATGCAAGGATCGCCTGCACAGTGGTGGGTGATGCATGAGGAGTCATTCCAGGATTGGGAAGAGTGTCAGAATATGCTGATCCTATGATATGAGGCCCCAGCCAGCATGCGAATCAAAACGTTCCTTGGACCAAATCCATGCGAATTTATGGTCGCTTGGATAAAACAATGGTGTGATAGAATTGCCCAGGAATGGGTCCATCTACTTATTCATTCCCTGGGACCACTTCCCACCACATGGTACTTATATGCGAAGCTCCACCAGCGCACCCGCCACTGCGAGGCTTTGAGGGATGAATTTCTGGGAACATTTGGGTTCATAGGCAGAACAGAGACGCTAGATGCAGCTCTATGGGACATTGACATTGTAGCATGGGGTGAATCTTACCTGTGTATCGCAACTAAAATACCCAATTGGGAGTCGTAGACACCAAACAGGGTCAAATATTGCAGCCTAGCTCCAAAAGAAGGACAAAAGGATCCATGAGTGAGTCATGACTCAGAATTAAACAGGGTGTGCACCGATACCGGACCACTTGAGTTGCGACCGGATAGCAGTGGCACGCACCACACGCTGGAATTGGGGATGCGCATATTATATGTTCGCTAGCTCTCGAAACAACGGAGAAGCTACGTTCGCTTCTCAACCACAAGGTTATTACAGGAATTTTTTTCGAAGATATGCAGTGAACATCGCACCTCTGAAGGAATGTCTCATGAAGACGTTCTGGTTCTATTACATTGACCCTAATCAAACAAACATATCTTTGGGTTTGAAGTATTCAGGGCTTAAGCCTATGTTTGGGGAAGATGCGTAGGAGGCGCAGGTGTTTGAACCAGGCATAACAGGAACGCCAAAATCACAAGAGGTGTGAAAACTAGCCGTTGGCATAGTGACATCTGGTAAAAAGAAAAAGTTATCGTTAAAAGAAGTGGGCTGCTGGCATTTAATGGGGCAGATTTTGAGGATTTTTAACCGTTTACCTGATGGTAAGTTCCAAGTCAAGTTTACCCTACCGTTGGATGCATACAGGCGCTATAAAAAGGGTTGGATAGCTCAAACAAGGGTTCTGTCTCGCTTGCATAACTTGCACCTGTCCTCTTTATCTCGCGCGAGCCTGAGCTGTAAGAGTTTTCAGGTCTGCACTGTCCCTCTCATGTCGGATCAACCTCCCCCTACTGATAGTAGCCACCCAGAATCGGGATTCATTTTTCACGCTAGGATGACAGCCACCAACCCTACAGAGCCCTCGACCCCTACTGCCCCAGAAGTTGAGGAAGTAATGGAGATCGGGTCTGAGGATGAAGAAGTGCCCTCAAAACCGGTCACGAGGAAGGGAAAAGAGCAGGAAAAGGGCTTAGAGAAGCCCCCCAAATCTGCGAATTTTGCTTTAGGGAAGCCTAGGACCTCCCCAAGGCATGTCAAGTCCCCGAGAGCAACACCTCAGGCTCAAGCTGCGCAGGAGGAAGATCTGCCTGCCAATCTGATCAACTGGTTACCTCCCTTCATCCACCCACGCAGGCCTTCGACGCACACACCAAAGAACCTTGATGGCCTGGTTACCTACCTACAAATTCCACTAACCTCGGGAGAAGTCCCTGTCCTGAGCGACCCCTGCAGGAAGCTCCATGAAGTTAAATTCGATGATCACGACTTAGAAAATTACGAAGCCTTCCCTGAGCTGACCCCCACACTGTAATTCGAAACAATTTACGTCGATGATGGGGTCACAGTCGTTCCTTAATGCTTGGTAAGTGGATTGGCTAGATTCGGGCTCTTGAACCTACTGTGTATGCCTCACTTTGGCCATTACAACGTCACAGATCGACTGGCTCGACAATTGCTAGCCCTAGTACACAATGGCTGCCTGTGGATTCAGGATAAGGTCCCCATAGATGCTACCTTGGTTCATAGATTCACGAGCCTTCCCATGAACAGGCCACACCCTCTGGAGCATGTCGGCAAGAAATATGAAGGGGACACCACTGAGTATGTGTGTAAGACCTACCATGTGGAAAGGAATACACGGGACTTCATCATAAAATCCACCAGTGACTTGGCTACGCAGATGGGTACCATATTACTAACCTACAAGCTAATGCGAAAGTGCCAAGTCGCAACTATCCCTGCTTATGTCATTCGGCTAGCTGGTCAATGTGCGAAGGTGGTCTACCTCAATTGGTCCCAATACTTATGTGACGAGTTCTTAGCCAACGTTCGTGAATCATAGGAGTAGGTTAAAGCCTTTTGTTATGCCTGACTACTATTTCTTATAGCCCTGGTTGCTTGGGAAACCCCTGCGGAGTCACTCCTCCCCGATCTCCCTCTCGATATGTGCGAAGGGGCCTAGTATGCCCATTTGTGGGATTCCAGGGACGTACAGCACATAGAAGATAACCAATTATTATGGGTCCTCTTTTAGAATAGCGTGGCCACAGCCATAAATTCTCAACCTCGGCTATCCCCCACTGTATATGACAAGTACAAGAGTATCGCAGCATTCCAGGTTACCATGAACAACATTCAGATCCACAGCCACAAGGATAAAACTTGGACATCACTCCCTTATATGGTAGAAGACGAGGAAATCGACAATGTGATTGTGTTATGGCCTCCCACCTGGAAGATAAGCTTCAAAACTGGCACAAGGGGCACCGCTGGTACTAGCATGACGCAAGTACCCCCACCTGTTACCACCAAGGAGACCGGAAGCACAAGGAAAGATTCTAGTGCAGCCGCAAAAAATGACACAGCCACCACAGACCACCACGAACAACACTGGAGTCGAGACCCAAGTTGAGTCGCAGCTAGGCACAGAGGAAGTGAACGTAGGGGGTACGAAATGCATAGGCGAGCCTGTCAAGGGACCCTAAAATAAGCAGCGTGCCCAGCGGAAGGAACGGGATGAGACAGTTACGTTGACAGATGGAGATCTTCATAAAATCGTAGATGTTGTTACACTGGCCACAGAAGAAAAATGGGTCGCATTAGAGGAGCACCAGAAGGTTGCGATTAGCGCTATCTAGGAAGAGCTGCGAACCTTGCAGTTAAAGGCAGACACCATTTAGAACAGCATGGGTCAGGGAAGAATTCCCCTGGCATCTAGCAGTACAGTGCTAGCCACGGAAGAAAGCCGCCTCTGTCCCTTACCTAGTGCCGCCCTTGTGGTCAGTACGCCGGACCAAGAGATCCAGCTTCAAGCAGGTACAGGGGTGCAGCTGAATCTTGCCAAGCTACCCCACGCAGCATTACAGGGTCTCCACACTGCAGTGTTTCAGTAGATTCACCACCGGGACTAGCAAGTACACCACCAACTTGGTATGGCCGAACAGACCATCGCACAGCAGCATGCAGAGGTACTCTTTGTTGTGGCACAGCAAGCAGAGCTCGAAAATCTAATCCACTAGCTCTGCATTGAAGTTACGGAAGAAATCCCGGTCGCAGCCACTCCCTGGGCTAAAGTGGAAGGATTGGTTGCAGCATTGAAGGCTTCTAGGACAGAAATGCAGGTCATTAGGACTCAGTTGGAGCAGTAAATCTCTGACTTACAAGCCAAACTGTAGCTCAAAACACCCTCGAAGGTACGAGTCCAGCGTGTTGCGCTAGTAACCGAGGCTACCAACACCATTACAGGATATATTTCTCAGGGCGCCCGGTTACTCGAGGATTCCATGCATCTTTGGACCAAGATCCAGTGCGATCCGATCCTCTAAAAAATCAATCAGTACTTGCGACAGAAGAAGGAAGATTTCGAGCATATCGAGGCTACATTACCTACCTTGGTCCCTGCACAGTGTTTGGTGCGATTTCGGACCAACAACACCCTCCAAGATGAGATTGAGGGACTCTTCCAGAAGAAGCATGTTATCAGGGAACGCTTAAAGCATTGGACTGCTGCGGACTTCCAGCTCTCATAGTATGTTGATGGTGTTGTGAAGCAACTAAATCAAACACTGGAGAGTGTCACGGCTGCGACAGAGGAACCAACCTCACAGAAGCTTGTATATATTGCGCAGAGTGTTGTTGCTCAGAGTCAAGAAGTGTTGCCCCAGTTGGTCACGGTTGTCAATGCATTGTGCACGCAGGTGGAGACTCCACCACCACAGTGACTCGAGATGAGTCACAAGATTGTGTTGGGGGACTGTTGGAACAGGGTCTCCTACAAGAGCTGTGAAACTGGTCCATTTTGTATATTTTTTATTGTATTTATTCTAACGCAAGGGTTTTGGGGTGGGTCAAAGCCCCTAATGCATTGTAAATGGGTCAAGGGTAGACCAAGAGTCCGCAAACCATGGTTTGTGGACCATTGGATGCGTAGGCTAAAATAGTATAAGTAGTTGAACCTTTTTGAGTTGTAAGATAGACGGGGATTAAGATTGATGCGAATTGTGAATTAGCAGATCTGTTTGGGTTTTGGGGGAAAGGACTCATGTTGGCTGTGTGTACGAAGATCCTTAGTCCTGTTGTGTGTAGACCCTGCTGTTGTGTACGTAGGCTGGTTTTTTGGGTATGTAAGAGACTTTTTGATAAGGAATATATGTTAAGTATCGTCGATATCTGATGTTGTTCGATCTATCTAGTTATGGTTATTGAGGACTCGAATTATATGTAATTTTGTTATGAGTTGTGAATGATATGTGTTTGTGAGCTGCAAATTATCTATGTTATGATAACTATATCTACAATCCGATTAAGTCTGTTGCGAATATATTGTTTATGCTTATACTTGGTTGTCCGCATGTGGATGCGAGCATGATATATAAATCTAGTAAAACTATACTCTGGTTAATCATTGAGAGCCCTGCGAATGACCTCTAACTACATAGATCTGGTAGTTGTCACACGGTTCGACTTACCTGCTCTCCCTCTCAAGGTGCGGAAACCTAGTTCCAGCACCCACCCATACTGCTTCAGGTGAGACATTGGCCTGCGCAAGCAGGTCACTATCGAAAGGGCCAGTATTATAGGGGTTTGTTGGCAAACCTTAACCTTTGAACCTGGGTCAGGACCCCTTGAGCCAACAGTGACCCCTCTAAGTTATAGTTCAGCTAGCTTTGTTCTTGGGGGCTTTAATCATACATGCCAGTTCAAGTTGTAATAGATGGCACATGTATGTCTCCAATATGCATGCACAAATATAAGATAGTTTTTCATAATTATTTCTAGAATTATAAATTTTTTTCTAACTTTATTTAAGTAACAATTCTTAAGTAGGAAAGTGTGCAAGTTATAGGTTTTTCCAAATTTAGAACAGAGTGCAAATCCCTAGGAGTGAGGCGCTTGTTTTTATACATGCATTACCTCCTCCTGGACGTTATATTCTAGGAAATTTACATAGTTTGGGGCCATGGGTGCTCTATTATATACACCCTATGCCTTATAAAAATCATTGTTTCTCTTCCACAAAACACTGCGCTAACCCCAACAATATTAACCCCTCCTTTCTTCCCACACATTGGTGCCACTACCATAAGACTCCAACCCACGCTATTGCAGATTTCATATTCTTGAACTGTTATATGTCCTCAGAATTATCCTTTCTAGGGGGCCTTATGAGTAGAATACTACAAGTTTTATCCACAATAATTAATATTTATCTCTCTTAGGAAAGGGGAAGCTCTCAAGAGAGATGAAATAAGATTAGGTTTTTGTCTGAATATATCTTCTTCAATTATTCCTACAGCCAATTAGTCCAATAATAGGGATTTATCCAGCCTATTTTCTCTTAAACTAAGTTGTTGAATAATTTTTTCCTGTTCTAAGGACATGTGACATGGGCCTCCCCTTTTATTCTTCCAAGTGTTAACTTCATCACTTGGTTAATGAAAATGTTTGGAACTATTATTTTCCATACAGGCCATATTAATCTCCAAAGGCATTGACCAGTCATTAGAGAGATTTAAGAAAGAAAGGATCTTGAAAGGACGTGTATTCAAATACATGGACAAGATGCCCTACTTCCACAAATGATTTGTAGAAGCTAAGTTCCTCAAACATTTTTCTACCCTTGAATTCTGATATCACCTTGGATCTCTAATTTTATGCCCGTCTAATTAGGTGGGTGCATGAACATACTGTGTATTAGCTTATTGGTTTAATGGTACTAATTGCAACCCCTAGATTGAAGAGAAGTATCACAAGAATTTTGAATGGATATGAGGGGATATAATAAGGTGAATCATATCCATTCAACTGACCTTGTTTTTTAATTAAATTAATGTCCCCTCCAACAATGGCATTATCTCTCCTTGCAACAGGTTCATAAAACCATATCTCCCAAAATTATTTCCTCATCAAGGAAGGACTATGAATATATATCACATTAAATATTTTTCCTAGCTTGAATGAATATGGCTCAACACATATCGCTAAGGTATGAAAGAGATGCGTATGGACTAAATATTCTTTCACCATCCCAACGCCAAATCTCCAGATCTCCCCTTTGCACTGATTACCTCAAAATTCCATCCAGGAAACATCGCCATCATTAATCCCTTTTCCTTAGTTGCCTCAATTATGGACTCTTGTATCACCATTATATCTAGATTATGTAAATTAACCAATCTCTTTAGGGAGTTTCACTTATGGGTCCTCTCCAAGAGCCTGATGTGTAGGAAAGAAAAATCATTTTAGACACTTGGAATGAGCTTTATCTGCCCTAAGGGCCCCCTTGAATGGTTATCTACTTACATGAATGTACTTCCCTATCTGCTTACATCTTGGCTTGATTAATGATTGGTAAATGAGGAACTTATATCCCACTCACTTCACCAACACAAATACCTTATGGAATTAACTTTTTTGTTTTTTGTCCTCAATTTTGTACAGTGATCTTTGCCTCTTTGATGGCTATAAGGCTTATGTTCTCTATGCATTTCTAAATGTGAACTGCTTTGCAACACGATTAGGATTAGTGAGGTGGTCTTTTCTTTGGTGTAACCTGACTCGTCCCAGCATATATATATATATATATATATATGACAACAACACTTCTGGAAATATATATATATATATATGTTTCAATAAAGTCCAACAAAAATGAAGGAAACCACACAAAAAATAACACTTTGTTCTTTGTCTTCAATTTTCTATAGTGGTCTTTGCCTCTTTCATGGATACAAGGCCATTTTTCTCTGTGCAGCTCTGAATGTGAACTGCTTTGCAACACTAATCATGTGTGGTGATGCAACCTATGCTTTGTTGCAACCTAAATTTCCCTAACATACATATGATAGCAACACTTCAAGTACTATATATATATATATATATATATATATATATATATATATATATTTCAATGAAGTCCAACAAATATCAAGACAACAATGTTTTATTCAATGGTCATATCATCTAACACTCCACTAACAATATATTAAAACACCAACCTTAAATATTTACAGACAGTCAACACTTTGTTTCAATGGCATCGTTAGTTCAGCATTGACACAATTATACAATTGAAAAATTTGGCAAACAACCTTTATTCTTGTGTTGCAGCAATCAAAATGGATATTACTTTTCAATCTCACTAAGAGATAAGTCATTCTAATGTGAGGAGTGGGTAAAAAACAATCTTGTGCTCTACAATATGTCAGTACACAAACACACTTCAATACTTGCGAGTGTATTAAATATTGAGAAGAAATATATATTTTTAACCACTCTTCTAACTTGTGCTTGGATGCAAAAGCAATCTCCACCTAATGGCCGTTCATTCAGATGTCAAAGACGCACTTCCAATTTTATTTTATTTTTATCAAATTCTGATTCACTTAATCATCACTCAACAAAGCATTCATGAGATGGAAATTAACCAGCCTAGATCCATCTTAACTCCGGATCTATCAAGCGCCAAGAGGGATCAAATCTCTCTAGGTGCAAACCTCTTTTTTGAGTGCAAAACTTGAAGAAAGGTTTTCACCTAGAGAGATTTGATCCTCTCGGCGCTTGATAGATCCGGAGTTAAGATGGATCTAGGTTGATTTCAGTCGTGTGCGGCCAAGGAAATCTATCAATAATATGAGGAACATATGTTTAATTTTATCAATAATATGTAAATGCATCTTATATTAATATAACTAGTTTAAATATGCTAAATATGTCTTAGATTTATGGATTCATTTTAATTTTAAATTCGCTTATTTAATTAATGATGAAATAAAATTTTGAATGCAAAGTGACAATGTAATAATATTGAGTGATAGAAAATGTGAATAATAAGAATGTAGTAAATTACAAATAGCCTTCATTGTGATCAATCTCAAACTATTTTCTTCTATTATTCTTATTGTCACCCTTGTTAGTTTTGTCATCTTTTCATATCGATTATATGAAAAAGATAGTTGAAATCATAAATATTTAGCTCGAGTTGTTGTATTAAACATCATACCTTGTCTCTCTTGCTCTCCAATATTATTAGGTTTAATTAAGTTATAACACAAAAATAAATCTACATTATTAATCATTTTTTTTGTGCTTACACTGAAATCAATGCACACTATTAATCCAATGGCTTTAAAATTAATGTACCATCATACATCTAATTACATCAAATCAAAAATCAACATATACACTAAAATCAATGCATCTAATGCAAAAAATAAAATAATATTAGAAAACAATTTCTACACTAAAATCAATGCATCTAATGCAAGTAATCAAATAGGATTAGAAATCAACATCTACCCTCAAATCAATGCATCTAGTGCAAGTAAGCAAATAGGATTAGAAACCAACATATACACTAAAATCAATGCATCTAGTGCAAGCAATAAAATAGGATTATAAACCACCATCTACACTGAAATCAATGCATTTAGTGAAAGCAATCAAATAGGATTATAAATGATATATATTGAAATCAATGAATCTAGTGTAAGAAATAAAATATAATTATAAATTAGCATCTACATTGAAATTAATGCATCTATTGCAAGCAATCAAATAAGATTAGAAATCACCATCTACACCGAAATCAATGCATTTAGTGCAAGCAATCAAATAGGATTAGAAATTATCTACATTGAAAGAAATGCATCTAGTGCAAGTAATCAAATATCATTAGAAATCAAAATATACACTAAAATCAATGCATCTAGTTCAAGCAATCAAATAGGATTAGAAATCACCATCTACATTGCAATAAATATTCTTCCCTCTCCCCCCCTCCATATATATCTATATGTCCCTCCATATATCGTTCTTTGTCTCTTTATCTCACCCCCACAAACAAACACACTCTCTCACTCCATATTTATCAATCTCTTTGTCCCTCCATCCTTGTCTCCATCTATCTCGTCTTTATTTTCACCTTCCATCTATATCTCTATCTCCCTTTGTCTCTCTATATCAACCCCGAAACATACACTCTCTTTCTCCAATATATCTATTTATCACTCCCTCCTCCTCTCCATCCCACTCTCTCTCTCTTTCTCTCTCTCTCTCTCTCTCTCTCTCTCTCTCTCTCTCCCCTTCCCTCCCTCTCCCCCACTTATATCTCTCTTTCCTCCTGCTATACTCTCTCCCTCTCTCTCCATCTTCCTTATCACTCTCTCTCTCTCTCTCTCTCTCTCTCTCTCTCTCTCTCTCTCCAGCTTCCACTCTCTATGTATTTCTTCTTACCTCCCTCTCTCTCCCCCTCCATCTCCATCTCTCTTTCCCTACCTCTCTCCACTCTCTCTCTTCCTTTCTCTCCCACCTCTCTCTTTCTCTTTATCTTCACCTTCCAACTTTGTTCATATATTCCTCAACTTTTTTCATATATGCCTCTCTTTGTCTCTCCTTCTCTCCTCCCTTATATGTATCTCTCCTTCTTTATCTCTGTATCTCACCCCAAAACATACACTCTCTCTCACCATCTCTCCCTTGTCACTCCCTCTCTCTCTCCACTTGTCACTCTATGTATTTATTCTTCCCTCCCTCTCTCCTCCTATCTTCCTCCCTCTCTCCTCCTCTCCCTCAAGTCCCCTCTCTTTTCCTTCCTCTCTCTCCCTTTCTCTCATATCTCCCTCTTTCTTCTCCCATCACTCTCTCTCTCTCTCTCTCTCTCTCTCTCTCCCCTGCAATCCTCTCACTTCCCCCTCACTCTCTTCCTCTCTCTCAATTGCTCTCTCTCATCCTTCATCCCTCTCTCTCTCTCTCTCTCTCTCTCTCTCTCTCTCAAATCCTCTCTCTTCCTCCATCACTCTATCTCTCTCTCCAACTATGTTACTATATCCCTCCCTTTTTTCTTCTCTCTCCTTCTCTCCCCCCTTGTTTCCATCACTCCTTCTATGTCTCTTTATCTCACCCCTAAACATACATACTCTCTCTCCATATCTCCCTTGTCAATCCATCTCTCTCCACTTCCCACTCTCTATTTCTTTCTTCTTCTCTCCCTCTCTCCTCCTCTCTCTCTCTCTCTCTCTTTCCCCTCCAATATTCACTCCTTCTCCCTCCCTCTCTCACTCTCTCTCTCTCCCACCTCCATATTTATGTCTCCCTCTCCCTCTCCCTCTCTTACCCTTATCTGTCTCTCTCACTCCTCTCCCTCTCTCTCTCTCTTCATCCCTCCTCTCCCCTCTCCTTCAATTTATATCCATATCTCCTTTGTCAATCCCGTTATTTCTCCAGCTCTATCATATGTCTTCGTTCTTCCCTCCCATATATATCTAGAGTTTATATATATATATATATATATATAAACAAATTTAATATTGTATTAATATAAAGTTATTAAATTTAATAATATTAATATGAATATTAGATTTAATAATAATATTAATATTTTAATATTAATGTCAGTGTCAATAATGTTTTTTTGCATGCTATTATTATTAGTTTGGTCCATAGGTTTCATATATAATTAGATGTTGATTTCTACTCCTATTTGGTATATTTTTATTTATTTACCTTACACTTTTATACCTATTTTATAAATATAGTATTTGGCCCATGGTATTAATAATAATTTGTCCCGTATTTGGCCCATAGGATTCACCTAAATAAAACCTCTTTTTTGAGTTTTTTGTAAAAACAAAGAGATTTATGGAGTAAATATAAAAATAGGATTGATTTATTTACCATACCTATAGTTTATTTATATTTTTATTTATTTACCATACCTACGAGTAAGTAGAAAAAGTAGTTTTATTTATTTACCATACCTCTAGATTATTTATATTTCTATTTCTTTACCATATCTCTTTTTTGAGTTTTCTTAAAACTCTTCATCTTTTAAATTTATACTCTTTAAATTTATTTTAAATTGTTTATTTATATGGTTGTGTAAGTTATTCTTTAAGCCGACATTATTTAGATTCTATTTTTAATTTTATTTTTAGTTTTTTATTTTGGCTCCCGACATACTTACACTTCGGGGTCATAATGGGTTGTAGGGTTAATAATGTTTTTTTGCATGCTATTAATAATAATTTATTCCATGGTATTTGGGCCATATACTTCATATATAATTAGATGTTGATTTATAATCCTATTTTCTATATTTTTATTTATCTACATTACTTATTTATACCCCTTTTATATTTATTTATTTACCATACCTCTTTTATAAATATGGTATTTGGCCCATGGTATTTGGCCCATAGGCTTCACCTAAATAAAACCTTTTTTTTAGTTTTGTAAATATAGAGGTCTATGGAGTAAATATATTAAAAAAAAAAAGGTTTTATTTATTTACCATACCTCTAGTTTATTTAAATTTTTATTTATTTATGTTGGCAATATGTTTCCTATGTCCTAATATATTGTAATGTTGTCCTTGATGGCAACTCTCTAACACAGGATGTAGTATATGAATTTCTGGAGAACCTCAGCATTCTATCAGAAGAATTGAGCAGAAGATTGGATGATTTTCATATTGCAGGATATATACGCGGGTTTGTAAAGGCCAAGTCACGTATGCATGCGGATAAACATGTTCCAAGTCGCGTATGCCTTGTGTGCTCCAAAAGTTTGAAACCAAGGAGCATTACCATGGTATTATCCCACTGTATTGAGCGTTGAGTTGTCTATTTGATTCCGTCCAAAGAATACCATAGGTTGTTATGTGGTTTTGACTCATGGTTTTGATAAAGGCTAAAAATATATTAGGAGAAGAAGATCTTAGTGAAAGAAGGTGTGCAGGCGTTTGGGTATTGAATGAATACTTCTCTCTAAAGTATATCTGCATGGTATGGGTCATAGTTTATTAATAGATCTGAATTAATAATGCACCTATGAATACAATGAGGGATCAAGATCTCTAGATCTGAAATGACTATGTATTTTCTAGATCTGTATATGGAATGTTTAGATCTGTGATCTGGAAAATGTTTGTTGAAGTGAAGGGTAAGATCTGAACTGATTATTTATTCTGAAGAGCTACACAATCCTTTAAAAAAAAAATTTGCATATCTATACGCAGGTTTGTCTCAGAAAAAACGCGTATATACGCAGGTTAGCTTTAGCAAAAGCGTGTATGCAATCTAAGGTCAGCCCTGTAATGTTTGCAGATCTATACGCAGGTTTGTCTCTGAGAAAGCGCATATACACGCGGGTTCAGTGAAGCGAATTAGCGTATGCTTTTTGAGTTGATGAATTTTCAGGGTTGAGTTTGTATCTGCATATTTATTCTGAAGTTTGGGCTATTTCTAAGTTCTAGTTACAGTGGTCTCACTGTTCTGATTGAAGTTTTGGGTAAATTTTATGATTGCTAATGTTTATGAAGAGTTGCGTTGATGTTGTTTGATCCAGTATGAAAATTGATGAAACGTGGTTTGCAGTGGTTTTGAGGGTTGAAGCCTTCAGTATGGAAGTAGAAGCTTCCTGCCAGTAGAAGTTGGTGTTTTTTTCAGGGGGTTAAAGCTCCCTTCCAGGAGTGGTTGTTAAACGAGAAGAAAGGGGGTTGTGGCTCTCTTCTAGTAGCAGCTAGAAAACAAGGGAAGGTTGTAGCCTTCTGCAGGTATATTCTTGCGTACTGATATAAGTCTACATCAGTACAATATTGTAAATAGCTTTCCATATAATAAATATTGAAGACAGAGACGATAGTAGCAGTGGTTTTCTCCCGAATTGGGTTTCCACCTTAAATATTGGTGTTCATGTGTGTGATAATTTATACTGTTGTTACTACACATATTTACTGATTATCTAACAGATGCATGACTGATAAACTGATTTAAATATTATTCCTGAAAAAAAATTCTAATCTGTAACTTTATATCAATATACGCTAGTTTCTTTCAGTATTTACGCATGTATACGTGAGTTGGTTTCATAAAATCCGCGTATGGAATTATGTAAAATAAAAAGTTAAGATATGTTCAGAAATCTCTAAACACTGATTCACCCCCCCTCTTAGTATTTTTCCAAAAATTGGTGTCAGAGAGCAGGTCCTTCTGAATATGCTTAGCCACTAGAAGGAAGGTCAACCAAGATGAGCAATCAAGATGGGACAGCATCTATCAGGCCTCCTCTCTTCAACAGAAATAATTTAATATTCTAGAAGACAAGGACAAGATACTATCTTCAGTCTCTTGGAGCAAATGTATGAGCTATAGTTGAAGGAGGTTATCAATATCCAGCCTCAGTTCCAACAGATGCAACGGCAAGAAAGAACTATGAAACTAATACAAAGGTGGCCAATGCATTATTGGGAAGTCTGACTGAATCAGAATTTGTCAAAGTCATGCAGTTGAATACAGCAAAGGAGATATGGGAAAAAATCATTCTAAACTATGAAGGTGATACAAAGGTAAAAAGTGCTAAACTCCAAACTCTCAGAATTCAATATGAAAATCTCAGGATGTATAATGAGGAGAGCATTGCCAGTTTCTTTTTACGTCTGAATGATATTGTAAATCGTATGAGAAATTTAGGTGAAACCATAACTGACACTACTCTAGTAGAAAAGGTTTTAAGATCTCTAACTTCCAAATTTGAGTCAAAAGTGTCTGCTATTGAAGAGAAGCAGGATCTACAACTCTTACTATTGTTCAACTACTTGGTATTTTGACTGCTTGTGAAATGAGAAAAGGAGGTCCATCTGAAGTCAAAGAAGTTGTCTTTAGAGCTGCTGCAAAAGGAAAAGAAGTAGAAGAACAAGAAGGATCAGGGTATGTTTCAGAAGAAGATGAGATAAATATTGTAAAGAAGTTACAACTTGGCACTGGAAGATTCAGAGGTAAGCTTCCTTTTAAATGTTTTGATTATGGAAGAGTTCGTCATTATGCTGCTAAATGTCCCCATAAAGATATTCATGAAAAGAGAAAAGAAGTGGCTAGAGGAAATAAGAAATGGTTTATCAATAGAAAAAGCTATTATACTCATGAAGATAGTGATGGTTTATCAAATAGTGAAGAAGGACAATATGATCAAGATATTATACTTCTTATGGCTTTTGAAAAGGACTCTAGTGATACCTTTCTGGATGCATTAGAAGAAAAGGACTTTCTTGAAGAAATAAATCATCTCAAAATAAGTTTGGAAGAAAACAAAATTTCCATAGATACTTTAAAAAATCAGCATATGGAAAAAGAGAAGCACAATGAGAAATTAGAATGTGAAATAGTAAGTCTAAGAAAGGAAATTGAGAAAGTGAAAACTTTAAATCTTAGATTTGCTAAAGGATCTAAAACCTTAGATGAAATTATCAAGGTACATCGTTCTCCTCTTTTGAATATAGGTCTTGGATATGTCGGAGAATCCTCTCAGTCTTCAGCACCAAACTATCTAAATGCAGCTACAGCCAGCCTACAACATTCTATCACTCAGCAAGGGAACAAAGAAACTTTACAAGTAAAGCATGGCCACCTTAATACAAAGAACAATAACAGAAATATCTTTCAGAGAAATACCAATCAACAAGTAAATGCAAATAGAAGGTTCCATGATCACAGAAATTTCTTCTTTAATGGAAAATGTTTCTCATGTCAAAATTTTGGTCATAAAGTTGTTCAATGTGTTGCATGCAAAACTATCATGACCAGAGAAGCAAGAAAGCAAAGAAATGAAACCGGAATACAGAAGAATACGTATAACAACTTTTCTCCTCTTCAAAATTAAATTGAATGTGCTTATTAACTTTGGTCATGAAGAATCTGAATGCAGGAGCAAACTTCAGCCAAAAGAACATATACCTTCAAGTTCCAAGGTATGGATAAATAAGGACTTACAGGTTGAGAATTGTGGCATAGCTTTATTTGCAGAAGGAGAAGAAAATCAATGGTACATTGATAGCGAATGCTCAAAACACATTACAAGTGACAGAAATAAACTTCTTGCATACAATGCTCTAGAAAGAGAAAAGAATGTTAATTTTGGAAGTGATACCCCTGCTGTCATTAAGGGAAAAGGTTTTGTTTTTCTAAGGGAAAAGGTGAAAGCTAACAATGTTATGTCTATGGATGGATTAAAACATAACCTGTTAAGTGTAAGGCAAATGTGTGATCAAGGAACTGAAGTTTTCTTCAGCTCAAAAGAATGTGTGGTACGTGAACTTGACACAGGAAAAACAATAATAAAAGGAACTAGAACACCAAGCAATTTGTATGTATTGAAAAGTTGTAAAGAACAAGGTTACTTGGGTAAATCTTCAAAAAATTGGTTATGGCACAGAATATTGGGGCATTTGATCTTCTCTCAAATCAGCAAATCTAGCAGACTCAAATTTGTTCGTGATCTTCCCAACATTACTCTACTTGAAAGTACCATATGCAAATCTTGCCAATTCGGTAAGAAAACCAGAGTGCAATTCAATGCCAAAGAAGGATCAGCAAGTAAGCCTCTTGAACTCATTCATACTGACCTATGTGGACCTATGAGGAAAAATTCACCCCGTGGAGAACAATACTATATTCTGTTTATTGATGATTTCTCTAGAATGTGTTGGATTGGGTTGCTAAAACACAAAGATGAAGCATTTGAAAATTTTCAGATCTTCAAAGCCCTCGTTGAGAATGAATTATATCTAAAAATAAAATGTCTTAGATCCGACTGATGAGGTTAATATATATCAGATGAATTCTTTGATTTCTATGAACAACATGGCATAAAACGACAGTTTTCTGTAGCTGGTACCCCACAACAAAATGGCGTAGAAAAAAGAATGAATAGAACTGTTAAACAAATGGCTCGAGCTATGCTTGATGATTCTGGAACACCTGACACATTTTGGGGAGAAGCTGCACATACCGTTGTAAATATTCTTAACAAGGCGCATATTCATGTGAACAATGATAAAACTCCATATGAGCTCTGGTATGGTCATCTTCCCACTGTAAAGCATTTTAGAGTTTTTGGAAGCAAATTTTTTATCAAGAACAATGATGAAAAACTTGGCAATTTTGAACTTAGAGCAGATGAAGGAATATTTCTTGGATACTCTTCTAGAAGTAAAGCATATAAATGTTACAATAAAATACTTCGGAATATTGTTGAATGCATTGATGTTGTAATTGATGAGTCTCTCTCAGCTCCAAGAGGGGAAATACCAACAACAAATGAAGATGATGATGATGTATATCTTCCTACATCAAATAGAAACAATATAGAAGGTGAACCCAATGAAGCTACAGAAGCAGATCTATCTGAAAAAGCTCCATCCAGGTATGTTCAAAATAATCATCCAGAATCTCAAATTTTGGGAGAAAAGGGATCAGGTGTCCAAACAAGAAGAACTCTTGTAGGATCTCCTAGCTATCTGGCATTTCTATCCACTATTGAACCATAGAATTTCAATCAAGCTAGCAAAGATGAATGTTGGATTCAAGCCATGAATGAAGAACTTGATCAGATTAAAAAGAATCATACTTGGGAATTGGTTCCAAGACCTCATGATAAAAATGTTATTGGAACAAAATGGATATTCAAAAACAAGTTAAATGAAAATGGAGATGTTATTAGAAACAAAGTTAGACTTGTTTGTAAAGGGTATGCTCAACAAGAAGGTATATACTTTGAAGAAACATTTGCTCCTGTAGCTAGACTTGAAGCCATAAGAATGTTTCTTTCCTTTTCAAGCTTTCAACAATTCAAAGTTTATCAAATGGATGTTAAATCTACTTTTCTCAATGGTGATCTAGAGGAAGAATTTTATATAAAACAACTAGAAGGATTCATTTTGGGAAATGATGAAAAACTTGTTTGTAAACTTAAAAGGGCATGGTACTATCGTCTTGACAAATATCTTCATCAACAAGGTTTTTCAAAGGGATCTGCTGATAGCAACTTATACACAAAAACTGAAAATGATAAACTATTGATTGTAGTTGTATATGTTGATGACATCATTTTTGGGAGTAATGAAGAGTCCATGAGTTAGAAATTTGCTTCTGTTATGAAGCAAAAATTTGAAATCTCTTTACTTGGGGAACTAACATTTTTTCTTGGCTTACAAGTACAACAAGAAACCAATGGCATATTTTTATCACAAGAAAAATATCTTAAGCAAATTTTGAAGAAGTATGGGATGGAAGACTGCAAACCTGTAAGTACACCAATGGTAATTGGGTGTAACCTCAGTTCTCACGATGATTCTCCTGCGGTAAATCAACCAGAATACAGATCCATGATTGGAATTCTGCTTTATCTAACCAGGACAAGACCAGACATTATTCATGCAGTTGGGATTGTTGGATGATCCCAGGCTAATCCAAAAGAGTCACACCTTCAGGCTGTAAAAAGAATATTCAAATATCTACAAGGGACTCAAGACTTTGGTCTATGGTATCCAAAGAATCTTGATCTCACTTTTCATGCTTACACAGATGCAGATTGGGCTGGAAATGTTTATGATCGAAAGAGCACTAGTGGTGGTGTATTCTATATGGGGCCCCGATCAGTATCTTGGTTGAGCAAGAAACAAATTTCTATTGCCTTATCTACAGCAGAAGAAGAATATGTGGTTGTCGCATCATGTTGCACACAACTACTTTGGATGATGCAAACTTTACAAGACATTCAAATCAAATGTTCACCTCCCATATCCATTATGTGTGATAATATAAGTGCCATTAGTATCTCAAAGAATCCTGTTATGCATTCCAAGACCAAGCACATTCCTATAAAGTATCACTTCCTACGTGAACAAGTGCTTGAACAAAAGGTTAAATTGGAGTATGTTCCCTCCAAAGAACAAGTTGCTAATATATTTACTAAACCTCTACCTCGGGAAGCATTTGAATATCTCAGACAGAAGTTGGGAGTTGTCTCTGCCTCTCTGATCAAATCTGCTTAATTTCAGAAGATTAAATTCAATACGCGGGTTCCATAAATGAAAATCACGTATATACGCAAGTTCTTGTGCATAAAACCACGTATAGTGCTGACAGAAATTCTCTGGGTCAGTGTTTCAGAACAGTTGTGGTGTTGTTGGGTAATCTTTGTTGTTGTTACAGTATTCATCTTTCTATATCATTCTCTAATATTTATCTCCTTGATGAAGATACTTTGATGATTTGGTTGTTGAAGGTGTTCACGATGCACAAGCTAAGGGGGAGCACTTGTCTTGTGGAAAAGGAAGCATTTTTGGCATTCTGATTGGTTGATGTTCTGTAATTTGATGAAAAGGTCATGTTGAGACCTATGATGTAAAATTGTTATATTCAGTCATGTAAGGACTTGTTCAAATTTGTAAACCCACTTGGTTGGGTAGTTTAGTCAAATATGTTATTCCACTTGGTTGGATCATTGATGTATGTATGAGTCCTTGGTGATAGGAAAGGTTATTGAGTCATATACTTCATTGAAAATAGGTCTGAAGATTCAGGGGGAGCATGGTCAAATTCAGGGCACATCAGATCAGCAAAGAAAGAAAAAACATTGTTTTGATATTAATCTGCCCTTTGCCCTTGATGTAAAAGGGGGAGAATATTGTAGGTGTTTGAATAAAGGATAATCTATGATCTTGGTTGTCATCAAGTCCAAAGGGGGAGATTTTTGGCAATATGTTTCCTATGTCCTAATATATTGTAATGTTGTCCTTGATGGCAACTCTCTGACACAGGATGTAGTATATGACTTTCTGTAGAACCTCAGCATTCTATCAGAAGAACTGAGCAGAAGATTGGATGATTTTGATATTGCAGGATATATACGCGGGTTTGTAAAGGCCAAGTCGCGTATGCACGCGAATAAACACGTTCCAAGTCATGTATGCCTTGTGTGCTCCAAAATTTTGAAACCAAGGGGCATTACCATGGTATTATCCCACTTTATTGAGCGTTGAGTTGTCTATTTGATTCTGTCCAAAGAATACCATAGGCTGTTATGTGGTTTTGACTCATGGTTTTGATAAAGGCTAAAACTATATAAGGAGAAGAATATCTTAGTGAAAGAAGGTGTGCAGGCGTTTGGGTATTGAATGAATACTTCTCTCTAAAGTATATCTGCATGGTATGAGTCACAGTTTATTAATAGATCTGAATTAATAATGCATCTATGAATACAATGAGGGATCAAGATCTCTAGATCTGAAATGACTATGTATTTTCTAGATCTGTTTATGGAATGTTTAGATCTGTGATCTGGCGAATGTTTGTTGAAGTGAAGGGTAAGATCTGAACTGATTATTTATTCTGAAGAGTTGTGCAATCCTAAAAAAAAAAAATTTGCAGATATATACGCAGGTTTGTCTCAACAAAAGCGCGTATATACGCAGGTTAGCTTCAGCAAAAGCACGTATGCAATCTAAGGTCATCCCTGTAATGTTTGCAGATCTATACGTAGGTTTGTCTCTGAGAAAGCGCGTATACACACAGGTTCAGTGAAGTGAAGTAGCATATGCTTTTTGAGTTGATGAATGTTCAGGGTTGAGTTTGTATCTGCATATTTACTCTGAAGTCTGGGCTATTTCTGAGTTCTAGTTACAATGGTCTCACTGTTCTGATTGAAGTTTTGGGTAAAGTTTATGATTGCTAATGTTTATGAAGAGTTGCGTTGATGTTGTTTGATCCAGTATGAAAATTGATGAAACGTGATCTGCAGTGGTTCCAAGGGTTGAAACCTTCAGTATGGAAGTAGAAGCTTCCTACCAGTAGAAGTTGGTGTTCTGTTCAGGGGGTTGAAGCTCCCTTCCAGGAGTGGCTGGTAAATGAGAAGAAAGGGGGTTGTGGCTCCCTTCCAGTAGCAGCTGGAAAACAAGAGAAGGTTGTAGCCTTCTGCAGGTAGATGCCTACGTACTGATATAAGTCTGCATCAGTACAATATTGTAAACAGTTTTCCATATAATAAATATTGAAGACAGAGACGTCAGCAGCGGTGGTTTTCTCCCAAATTGGGTTTCCACCTTAAATATTGGTGTTCATGTGTGTGATAATTTATACTGCTATTACTGCACATATTTACTGATTATCTAACAGATGCATGACTGATAAACTGAGTTAAAGACTATTCTAGAAAAAAATTTCTAATCTGTAACTTTATATCAGTATATACTAGATTCTTTCAGTATTTGTGCGTGTATACGCGAGTTGGTTTCATAAAAGTCGCATATGGAATTCTGTAAAATAAAAAGTTAAGATATGTTCAGAAAGCTCTAAATACTGATTCACCCCCCCTCTCAGTATTTTTCCAACAATTTACCATTTCTTTTTTTAGTGTTTGTAAACCTCTTCGTATTTTGATAAATTTATTTTTTAATGAATTTTTAATTGTTTATTTATATGATTTTCTAAATTTTTGTTTAAGCTGACATTATTGAGATTTTATTTTTAAAGTTTTCTTTAGTTTTTGTTATTTTAGCTTCCGACATACTTACACATCAGGTCATACTAGGCTGTAGAATGCACCTCTCGGCGCAATAATGTTTTTTTGCATGCTATTAATAATAATTTATTCCATGGTATTTGGGCCATAGACTTCATATATAATTAGATGTTGATTTCTAATCCTATTTGATATATTTTTATTTATCTACCTTACCTATTTATACCCCTTTTATATTTATTTATTTACCATACCTTTAGTTTATTTACCATACCTCTAGTCTATTTAAATTTTTAATTATTTACCATTTCGTTTTTAGTGTTCGTAAACCTCTTCATATTTTGATAAATTTATTTTTTAATGAATTTTTAATTGTTTATTTATATGGTTTTCTAAATTATTGTTTAAGCCGACATTATTGAGATTTTATTTTTAAAATTTTCTTTAGTTTTTGTTATTTTGGCTTCCGACATACTTACACATCGGGGTCATACTGGGCTGTAGAATGCGCCTCTCGACGCAATTAACATATATAAGGCACAAGTCCACAAAAATGTTGCAATAATTAAAAAAACCACAAATAGCCATACGCTTTGATCCAAACACTACTCACCAAAACAAAAGTTGAGATGACAATTATTTCATAAATTTAAGAGATCACCATTAGTTAAGGCATGTGAGACAATTGCATGGAATGAGGGATTGAAATAATCCACGTGATATGCCAAAAATGTATCACTGAATCACTAATGCCATAGGCATGAGATAAAGGAGTAATTAAAGAGAAGGTTTATAATTATAGTGGACCATTCTTTTGATGGCACAAATACCAGTGATTCCATTGTCCATTGCACATACCAGCATGCAGCAAACATCTTGTGCTACCTAAGGGGGGTGGATACAGCAATGTGTGTTTTCTTATGGCTTAGACACCCTATATACAGTCTCAACAGAAGACCAAAAACACTTTATGGTTGTCGGGAATGATCAAAGGTGGTGTACAACCCTTCTAGAAGATAACTGGGCAGCGTACGGTCCTAGGAAAGAATCTCAAACTTTGTGTGGAGATGGGTAAGACTACCATTGTTATGTGTGCTTTAAAAATGACTAAATTTACTAGCAAAATTAGTCAATTAATGACAACCTTAGTTTATTTCAACGGCCCTTGTACCTATCAATTTCCCAAAGAATGCAGGCAAGAAATGTCATGAGAGCCAAATTGGTTCAAAAAATTTATATCTCCAACAACGAAACCTCACAGTTGAGACTATTCCATTGAATGCACTCTAAACCTAGCCTTGGGCACCGCAGTTGATCATTTTAGCACATCCCACCATTTTTAGGTTTTTTTAGTCTTATTGCATATCGAACAAAGTGTTAGAGACTACAATGCAGTGCTGAATTTCATACCACCAATGGACTAGGTATCAATCCTTACAAAAAAGAGGGTGCAACATTTGTGTCCTTTTGGGCGAGCCTGAATTTATTTTAGTGTTGAACTGGTTCCCACCCTATATAGCTCATCTGTTAGCTTAAAATTATTGGGATATATGGACTCATGTGGATCGATAGAAGGTGACCTTCATGAAGTTCCTACTGTTGGAGAGCCATGTCAACAAATAAAGCAACGAAAACTAGTCGAGCATGCAGAAACCCCTCTTTTTACAAGGGAAGGTTAATCCATCTATAGGTAATGGCTAGAGACAGAGCTCTGCAGCATCTCCTCATTTCATGGCGGAGAAATGGCATCTACATGATTAATTGCAATCATTTTGGTACTATGAAAATAAAATCAAGGTGTCTTTCTATAACAGAGTGCCACTAATGGATTGATTGTGGATCAAGTAGGCAGAGGGACAACATGGTAAATAGAATTCTTGTTTTTTATTAGAGAGCTTGTTACCTTCATTTAGTTGGATTAAAAATGCATGGGAAGCATTAGAAGAGGATATATTGTATGTGGCTAGCTTAGATATACTAAAGCTCCAATTTCTAGATATTCTAATGTTGTTTCAATGAGTGGCAATGGAAATATTGTTTCAATGAAATATGGATGTAAATATCAATGTTTCAGGAACCCATCAAAGTGATAAAGCTCTAATCTCTGGATCTCTTAATATTCTATGTAAATTTGAGGGAGTAGACATGGTTATCAATCTTAATGTTTTAGGAGCCCCCTCCTATGAATTTCAATCTCTTATGGAGCACATATGTGAGCTTGTGAAACTGAGAGATGAGGTGGATCACAATCTTTCATATACATCTAATAATAAAGATGAATTATATTATAATTAGATTGTCAATTATATTATTAGATAGTATTATAATTATTTTGTGATATATGATTTGAATAGATTTCATTTCTTACATTTTCTTAGGAAATGATTTGACATCAAAAGGCATTGAATCCTAGCAATTTTCCTTGGCCTGGCGTTCCATGATTCAATAAATTAAAGGCCACATTGACATGGGGAGACGACTTGAAGAACTTAAAGGACTTACTCTCAATAGGATTAGAATTTGTTTTGGAATTGGTGTGTTAATCCTCATTGAAAATTTCATCATTTGCAACTAAAATTGAAAGTCGAGTATAATTATATAAAATATGAAATTCTCTTCTTTTTTATGGTGTTCAGAAAGCTATTATATCTAGACCAGTTAAAACAATCCTAAATTATATAAAATATGAAATTCTCTATTTTTTTTTATGTGCAGAAAGATATTATATATGGATCAGTTAAAACTCTCTTAAAGGATATAGAGGAGGTAGTTACTACTGCGGGCTTCTTGTGGTCGCATATACTTTGAAAATATTTCAGTCTTTGCACACATAGCCATGGTTATACCCAAAGATAGGAAATAAGTGTTTTTCATTTTATGCTTGATTGCAGCTTCTTTTATCATCCAAAACAAAGACGATTTGAGTGACATTAGACAAAATTTAAATGTCAAATTAAAATTGAAATTGGTCTTCATGTTTCAAATGAAAATGAGCATGTTTTAGCTGCCATCGAGTCTTAAGAGGAATCCCTTTGTATCGAAAGGATATCCTGAATATGTTGGTAAATATATTGTCAAAATAAATTATATTGAATTTTAAATTTATTGTGAGTTTAATATTGTTATTAATAACTTTAAATATGGATTTGGTGTTTAATATTGTTGCAACAGTGGGCATCAAGGATTTAATTGAAGAGGGAGTGGCAGTGGTCTTTCTCGACATTTTTGTTTTCAAGTAAATTCTTGCTTATGTTCATTTATTGCAACTATGGTATAATACACGATGTTACAGTTTTGTTTACCATTCTATTTTACTGTTAAAATATTTTCACTGTTAATTTCATTCAAAATTTTCAATTCCCATCTTGATTATGTATGTTATTAGGTATTTTTTATTAGTTTTTTAACTCAAAATTTCAATTCCTATCTCAAGTATGTATGTTATTAGGTATTTACTTGTTATTGGTTTTGAAAAAAAAATATTTGGCCTATGCAGGGGGATACCCTTTGAAAATGGATCAATAGGTGTTGGAATATTCGCTGATTATGGTGGATAATTGAAACCTCAATTTATTATGGACAATTTCTTTCCAATTCGCTTCTGAGAACCATTTACTGGATAATGTTACATTCAAGACTCGTCAATGGTGTTATAACATCCGTGAAAAGGGTTGTGATGGTCGTAGCCCTTTCTTGACTAGGTTCCCATCTTGGACCTCGGCCACCTCTAAAGAAGGTGGTCTCTTATGAGATGATTGACCTAAATGTTATTTGAAATGTCGATACGAACAAAATTGAACCCTACAATCTCCATGGTATGCTAATTTTCTAACTGAATTTTATCCTTATTGCTTCCAATTTTGAGAGATTTTCAAACACTTTAGTCAAGTTGTGTTGTTGCAATAATATGCATATGTCTAAACTAAATTATATATTGAAAATACATGCAAGATTGGGTCTTCTCCCCAGGTTGAATGGTACTTAGTCATAAATACAAGAAATATCCAACGGACACTCGCACAAATAGAGTTGTAGGCTTCTAGAAGGAAACTGACAGGGATAAAATCATATTTATGAATTGTAAGTGAATTTGCAAGAGGAAAACACTTGTATTCTACACATTGGGAGGTGCTCATGGAAAAATACAAAATGGATTATGCATGATTATTGTTTTCTTATATGACAAGGAAAAACTATAGGTAAATGTAAGTGCCAACACTCCATGCTTGTTTATAATTTTGCACTTCATTTGATACAATTATTCCACTAGAATTTAATTTTCACCAACTTATTTTAATTCGTAATAAATTCAATTGCATGGAGCTTTATTGTCAGGAGACTATTCAACTCGATGTAAAGGATATTTAAATCTTTCATTGTTGTTGAAGCATCACTTTCTTTCGCAATAAGAAAAAATCAAAAAGAATTATATTATATAAATATTTGTTTACATATAATTGCTAATCAATTTCTTCTTCATTTTCTCTCATCCCACATTTTGAGGAAAATTTGGGCAACATTTTTTCGTCCACACTATTTTTCTAGCTCACGAATCTTTAAACTCATACATAAAATATGTCATTCTATTTTCAATCCTTCTACCAAATCAAACACCAAAAACGATGCAAAAATGGATGAAAAAATGGGTGTAAATAATGGTGCAACATTGGACACATAAGTAGACACAAAAAAATGGTGCCAAAATGGGCATAAAAATAGCTCAAAATTGGGTGAAAAATGAGATGCAAAACTTGGTACAAAAACAAATGCAAAATTGGACGTAAAAAATGGCTCAAAATTGAATGTAACATTAGACACAAAATGGGATGCAAAGGTCGACACAACACATGGCTTAACATGGGATTTAAATATATATGCAAATTCGGATGCTCAAAAGGATGTAAAATTGGATGCAAGAAATGGTGTTAAAAGCGGTGCAAAATTGGATGCTGCAAATGATGCAAAATGGGATGCGAAAAAGGGAGACAAATCAAACCTAAAAGTGGACGTAAAAAATGGTCAAAAAAATATGTGCAAATGGACACAAAAATGGATGCAAAATTTGGTGCTAAATCAAATTCAACATATAGTGCAAAGATATGCACCAAATCTGGTGTAAAAGTAGATGCAAAAATAGGTACAAAATTAAAAGCAAAAACTAATGTAAGACTAGATGAAAAACCTGGCATAAGATTAGATGAAAAAATCAGCACAAAATGGATGCCAAAAAAGTGCTAAATTGGATGAAAAATGCGGTGTAAACTTGATGCAAATGATGGCGCAAAATTTGAAGCAAATAATGCCACAAAATAGAAGCAAAAAACTCTGGAAAATAGATGCAAAAAATGGCACAAAAATAGAAGCAAAACCTGTTATAAAATCATATGCAAATCTTGGTGCAAAAATTGACATAAAAAATGATGCATGATTTGGTGTAAAAAATGATGCAAAATCTAGCGTGAAAAAGGATGAATAATCAGGCACAAAAAATGTCTTCATAGAAAAAAATATGCATGTGGTGAAGATAAATATATTAGATCTCTAGTGGTATCAAATTTTATTATCAATGAACATGTATATATCCACAATAAAAAATGAATTAGAAAATTACATATGACCATTATTTCTTATATTTCTTATATTTCTTATTTTGTTTTAGTGGAGAAATACCTGCTCAGAATGAATTAGTAGAACATAAGGCTCCTTATCCTGTGGTAGGTATTTTGATGAATATATAGAAAACAATCCACTATGGATATCACGTCTTTGTGTCTTGTTAAATGCTTCATACCATTTACATTTAAAAATACAACATTTAAAAGAGTGGAAATTTAAGTCAATAATTTCTTGTATTTTTCCAACATATGGAAGATTCCCTTCAATAACATTTTTATCTTTTGAACTTGCGCGACTTGATTGCTTGAAATCAACCATGACCCCACAATCGAAGGATCATCTTTTTGCATCGACACTTTCTACATGATAATGATGACCATATGCCCACATTGCGGGATATTTCCTCACTTGTGACAAGCCATTTATTTGAGTGCAAATAAATATTACTATGCATAATTAAATAGATAATAGTGTGATTAATGTACTCAATCAAATTTTTGTAAGAATTCAAACTTTATATTTTTTTCACATCGTCTACACATGTTGATCTCATATTATGTTATGTTTGCATCTATTCCTTCCTCATCTGTTTGGTTTTGAATTTGTTTATAAATCCATTCTATTGTGCAATATTTTCCCCATTGACTAGAAATATCAATGGGAAGTTAGGTGTTCCTTGGGTTTGATATCTTAAATTTTTTCCTTGCTTCTAGCACTTCTTTCCTTTTTATATAATACATATCAATCCATTTATTCATGTATTCCATTTGGTAGAGGACAAAAGTGTTGAACACAACACTTTGGAACTAAAATATGGAAGACATCCAAATCATTTGGAAAAATAGGTATTGCAGCAAAAGAAATGGGTTGCTTTTGTTGTGTGGATGGAGTCTCAGGCGTGTAATATTAGCTAGATTTCCAAAATATATTTAAACAATATTTTCATTTTATTTCTTAGTAATATTAGATATTATATCCTAACTCATTTTATGGTTAGCATTTTATAACAAAAATATGCATTGTGCTATAGAATTAATATTAACATGTAATATTGTATTTTTGAATTTTTTTCCAGAATGTTATAGGTAATGACTGCAAAGATGATGATCGAGATTATGTTGAGCATATATCAAAATATGATGATGATGAGGGTGGCGATAGTGTTGGTGATGATAGCATGGATGAGACTGATCAGGATGGTCAGGATGATGATCATGGAAATTATCATGAGGATGATCTTGGTGGTGCTAGCTAGGCATGCACATGCATTGTTTTTTATGAAGAATTATTATGTAGAATGAGATTCCCATTTTTATATCGATGTTTTGAATTTACCTTAGAATAATGATATCTATGAAACATTTTGATTTGGTAATCATAATGATATGTTGTGAATTTTAATAAAGATGATGATATTATCATTATTATATTTGTCTTTGACGTATATATTAGAAATTATCACCATTATTTTGATGAAGAGTTGTTATGTATGATGATATTACCATATTTGGGTGTATGTTGTGAATTTATATTAGAATGATGATATTCATGAAATATTTTTATCTAGTAATCACATTTGAATTATAGTTGATTTGATTAAAAAACGATAATGATATTATTAATAGTATGTTGCTATTTTATATGTGTGTGCTGAAAATTTTCAATGAATCATTATGTACATTGAATTGGTAGTTTCTCTGCCTACATAACTTTTCACAACACTTTCTCCTACTATACCACCTAGTATGTCTACTCTGAGTTTCCAAGATTAGAATTTTAGATATTGGAGTGATATAATCTAGCTATATGCCCTGTGGATCTCTAGGTGTATGTGCATTAATTTGATTTGATCATCAGTGGGGGAAGCTCCATGTTGAAATCAATATGTAGCCCTAATTCAAGAGGCGTATCAAGCTCATGCATTATCTTGGATATTCCTTACTATGGTGTGAGTCCATATCAGAGTGGGAGGAGTAATTCACAATGTGTTCCTTTGAGTTGATCTCTTTTCAAATGCTTCGTCTCTCAACTTCTCAATTTTTCTTAAGATCTATGCTTATCATATCTCATTTTATACTTATGTTATATCATCCTACTTATAAAGCTTTAAACTTCTGACTCGAACTACAATTGAATCATCGACGGTCCTCCCCGCTTGTGGGTTGTGTGCCACTGGGTTGTTATGAGCGAGAGAGAGAATATAGTAAGCCCTGTTCTAGATTGAGATATTTATCGATCAAACATTAGATGAATAAAATTGGACAAATGATCACCATGATCACCATTGAGTTGAGAACATCAAGCTCCTCAAGGTGGCTTCCTCATACATCCAAGATAAACATCTGGTAATATGGCCACGAATCTACGTTTATTTCCTCAAGTAAAAGTGTAAATTTGGATCCTCATACTCCCACCCCACATTTTTCCCATACTCCTCACTTAGTGTTTACACCTTTGCAATCAATCAATGTTCCACTGGTTACCCCAGCGATAGTGGAAAAATCATTGCACAACCTAAGTCAAAAAGATAAGATGGGGAAAACCAATAATGTTGGGTGAACCAATATTCCTAGTTGAGCTTCCCTATTCAATGATGTGATATGTTGGAGTTACATGCTATCTCAGGATAATCACTAGTGATACCATATATTTTAGATAAGGAAGAGCTTACTATGAGATGTGTTATACATCCTTGCTTTTCCTTCTACTAATATGAGTCACATAAGCCTTGTTTTTCCTTGTACTAAAATGGGCATATAAGCTCTAAAAACTAAGCTAATATCCATAATAACTCAACTTGTTTAAGTTGTTGAGTAGTCATTACCGAGAAAGCTTAAATTAGCTCATACTATGTTACATTACTCTGCATTATAGTTACAATGCATATATGAAGTATTATCTCCATTTAATCATATTAGAAAAAAATACCATAGGATAAGTAAGGAAAAATGAAACCATTGTATTTTAGTGATTGTGTATACCTTGGATCCAATGACTATAGATTCACTGTGTCATAACTTTCCTAATTGACTTGAGGTTGTGTAAAAGGGATTTCTTGCAATGTAATTGAGTTCAGGTTGTGTAAAAGGGATTTCTTGTTGAGAATTCTTAGTAGTAGATAGACTATGGCCAACATCCTGCATCTCTTCATATTCTTATTATTCCTTTGGTTCATGGGAAGAGGTGACCAAAGCCTCCTTTCTTGTGTGGATGTGAATTTATTTTGGAATATGAGTGTTGATTTGGTAGTCATATATGTAAATTAAAAAAATTTAATGATTTTTTGATGGAGAATTATTGTATATGATGACATTGCTAGTTTTTTGGATGGATGTTGTCAATTTCCCTTAAATTTCTTTACAAGCACTATTATCAATTTTAATTTTTATATCTTCTTTAATGATATTTAGAAACTGTGATATATTTCACTATGCAATTGAAATTAGTAAAATGAATCCATAAAGGGGATCATGAATGGATATAAAAGTACACTCTACACAAGAAGTCAAATGGAAATGTAAATGGGGATGTAACCATAGATGCAAAATTTGGAGTAGAATTGGATGTTAAACTAGGCATTAAAACAAGATGCAAACAAAGACACAAAAAGTATTTTAAACTAGACATAAAAAAAGGTGCAACAGTAGACACAAAGAAGGGAACAAAACATGGCATACACTAGTAGAAAATGAGAAATTATTGACTAGGTGACTAAAAAAGTTAGTCATCGCAGCTTTTCTAAGTGAAATACTACGAAAAGTAAGCAATCTTAAGTGACCCAACTAAAAACGACTAACATAAATGACTAATTTAGTCTCGGGTTAAAGCATATGACTAGCTAATAAGTAATACAACTAAAAATGACTAACGCATGAATGACTAGTTTATTCTAGGAACGAAAATACAACTACCTAAAAAGTACTACGATAATATGAATCAATTTTTTATGTTAGTAACTTTAATTGTGTCACTTCATCAATCCAAACTTACATGTGACAGGGGATTAATGGTCGTTATAGATTGGTTGAAAGGTTATACTTCCTTAAACACTTCTCAATCCTCACATGTTGTATAGGTGAGCCAACATGCTTTATTCATCTCTAAAAATTTGTAATTTCAAAAATATTTTTTAATAACAAATCATTTTTTATGTATTTTTTAAAAATCTATTAATTGAATCCAATTCGATTTAGTTCCAATTTGAAACTTGATTTGAAGACGAGTTCTAATTTTTAAAATTATAATATCAAATAACAACTATTTTAATTTCATATTAAAAATAAAACATTTAACCCAATAACAATTTATATCTTTTATTTTTTCTATCCTAAATATTTCTTTACATTTTCATTTGGTGTTTAATGCTTCGTTCAAATCAAATGTTCCCAACATCACATTCAACTAGTGATGCATCTTGCTTTGCCCTGCTTATATGTGCGTGGAAATGCCAAAAAAATGACTTGTTTTATTTTAATCGATTCAAAATGTTCAACATTATAACATATTCCATCTCTACCAAACTGGGTTGGAGAGTGCCTCTCAACTCAATTAAATAGACGCACAAGATTTTGAACCAATAACCTTTACATATGAGATACATTAATTTGTGACTATTCTATACCTCTTAATCTAATATTAACCTATTACAATAATTCACTTTATTTTTTAATTTTTTTCTAAAGTTATTATATTTAATTTACATCATATCATATTAATATTATATATATTTAGCACAAAAAATATTATTTAAAATATGTCTTTTCATTTATTTTTTCTTTTGAAAAATAATAATTTTTTATTAGCATAATGACCAATTACATTATAATTGGATACAAGTTGTATGCATTCTCATTTGCCAACTAATAATTTATTATTAGCATAATGACCAATTACATTATAATTGGATACAAGTTGTATACATTCTCATTTGCCAACTAATATGAGACAAAATTATCATATATGTCTTTTCAATTATATCAATATGCATGTCTTAGGCTTATCACTTTCTCCAAACATTAGTTATATATTTATTTAATATATTTATTTAATATATGTTAAACTTTCACATTTTTATTGTGTAATAAATTGAAAAAATTAAAATTAAAATTCATAATTTAAAATTAAAATATTTTCATTATGTATTCAAAAATATTTCCATTATGTATTTAAAAGTGAATTAATGTTTTCTATTATTTTAAAATATAAATAATAACAAAATAATATTATAGTAAAAAAATTAATTTAGCAAATTTAAATTTTAAAAATAAGAATCAAATGCATTTCAAAATCTTACATACCATTCACTTTCAGATACATTTATATCATCAATAATGACTCACATTCTTACCACTAAGTGGAAAACCCATATTAACCAAAAGATATTATTTGTTATGCCACAATGAACATTTTTGTCCATGTCACATTTCCAAATACCTATAATACTTATACATTTTTGTTTTCCAAATACTTATACCTAATTAAAATGATAATATCCAATTAATGGACATTCAAATACTTTTTCCCTCTTATTTTCTATGTTCTACTGCCACTGGCGATGCAAAGGATGGTGTGATCTCGCAGAAGACAGACTGAGAAGAAGAAAGAGGGTTTGGTCAATTTCCTCCATGAACTCCACTGCATGTTTCAACACCACTTTCAATTGCTCTTGTTATTATTACTATTAATACCCAATGAAGGGTCCTTGCAAGGCATCAGCAATGTCCTGTAGATTTCCAAATGGTATCCACGACGGAGTATCAAATTGATAAACCACTTCAGGTTGAAGGAGAAGAAAACAAACAGAATCAATGTGCATCCCATGCTTATTCTTCTACTTATTCTCAAGGAAAACCACGTCTCATAGATAACCAGACGAGGGCCTTAATATTTCAGTATCCTCTTGTAATCCTGAAGCGCCTCAAAACCTTAGTTCAGTCAATTTATATCCATCGTTATTTTTAAAGATAGAATTCAATCATAAATTTGAGCTTTTGTTTCATGGGTTTGAGGTTGAAATGCACTTGAATTTGTCTATTTTCCATTGCTCGAGTTTTAGACTGGATTTCGTACAACTATGTTTTGTTTCATGGGCATTTTTTTGGGGACTTGAATGATATATTTCTGAGATGAAATACAATGTACCTCAGAAAATTATGTTTCCACAAGCTAGATGAGAAAAATGTTGTTTCCACAAGCTAGATTAGAAAAATTACATGTGGTTCGGACCACTTGCGCAAGTTAATTGGCCCTTCAGGGGGTTGGAACCTTGGTTATCAGCTCGAGAATTCATTTCCCTAAACATTGAATCACAAATTTATTGGCCATATTTGAGACTTTAATAAGCATAAGGAGTGAAAATACTTGCAACTATAATTTGGTTCCTTAAATTTTCCTATGTATTTCATATTTTAGTATCACAAAATAATTGATATGCAACCCAAGTGACCCGTTTTGGAGTCATTCTTCTAAATATATTTCTCCAGTCACGATGGGGGACACTAACGATGAAATCAAGATTGACTTCCATACATTTTTTATGACACTATGGGTAATCCAAGTGTATGTCATTACCCCTAAGCCATCTACTTTCTCTACCAATTGTATGGTATGGTCATTCTCCTCATTATGAAACGTTTGAGTTACAGAAAAATGTCAGAAAATTAATATTAGAAGTCAAACCATGTATAGTACCAAATTTATCCTAAATATCCTAAATATATAGTACCATTTCCAATTTATATCGTATTTTGGTTGACCAAATAACTCAATACATAATTATATTAATGTGTTCTCATATTGGCTTAGAGGGGACACAACAAAATTGGAATTCTTATTCTTAGATGTAAGGCATTATATGTTTTTGTTGTTCTTTTCCATTAGAAAATACAGAGGTTCTAAAGTGGTTACTAATAGATTATTTCGGGAGGTATATCTCTCTAGGATTCATTTGTTTGCTTGCTTGTGTGTGTTGCATTTTAAAGTTTACTTATTGTGATTGAATTTGATCCAGACCATCTAGGTCCTTCAACATTCACAGTCTCTAGCCAATTTGTTCTTCATGGAACAAATACAACATGTGGAACAATGTTCATTATACAAACACTAAGGGGGCGATTAATACTTATGATATATTTTCGAATAAGACATTGGTTAACATTGCTATTCTTTTTTATTACAAATAATGAATAATTTAATGTTTTTTTAATAGAAAGAGAGATGGCTGGAGGGACCCAATAGGAAGAATAAATCTATGAGATTGAACTTATTCATAGTATAAATTTTTATCAACAACTATTCTTTGAAAATATTTTGAGGTATGCATCATTAAATAATAGAAAGATGATTGTTGGGATTGATTAGTTTGCACTTTGTAATGTGTAGCAGCTAAGCCAAACCTTAGATGGATGCTTAGTAAAATCAGCTAGAAGGGAAACCAACTCAATGTTGTTTTGGATAGCTTTATTAAATCGGATAAGGGGCAGCTCAACTTTGATAAAGGATATAAAGAATCAAAATTATTTTTTCTGATACAAACAATGTTTGGGATTACAATGCATCTCATGAAAATACATAGAAGGAGAAGCCTTTCATATTAGCCTTGAGCATGGTTCCTATCCAAAAGGCAGTCCCCTCCAACTTCAAACCTATTTTTCCCTCTCCAGATGAAAATGTTCAAGAATTCTCTATACTATTGAAATATATCTCGCTACTAGTTTATTTAATATTATTGTTGGTAGGATCTTTGCTACAATGTATTGTGTAACATTGACATTGAGTAATTTCCTTAGTAGTTTCTCATTGTACTGGTTCGAATATTCATATAAATAAGTGATTAACACTTTTTTAACTAATGGTGTCCCATGGTTTGTTCTTGTGAAACTTGTATTATGTGCTTTGTGGATGATAGTGACGTAGCCATTAATGATTTCATGTTTAAATAAGTAATGAAGTTGTTATGTTAGTCTATTTTAATTGATTACATCGAGGTGATGGAATGGTGAGGTTTTTGTGTTGCATCCTTGTTGGGTGATTAACTATTTTTTTTTGTTCTAATATTTGTAGAAGGGTGGACGAGGTTGTGCCAAATGGGCCTTGGGAAATCACAAAATAGACAAGCACCAAATTGACTAGGTCACCCATGACACCCTTCTATATGACATTCACCCCTTCAACTTACACAAATTTGCTTTATTTTAAAAACATTGTTACTTGTTAGTGGAACCATGAAATGGAGACCAATGTAGACACGTTTTGGTTGGTTTTATCTTTTTATCTTTTAATATTCTTAGCCTTTGGAGACATCTTAAATATTTTAATAATGTTATTCAAATTCTTGATTGCGGAATATTGCATCACTAGGATGTGTAATGAAAATAGTTTTTCATGTGTAAAGATGTCAAAATTTGATATGGTTGTGAAAAAAAAAAAAAAAAATTATAATTTTGTAGGGAATTATACCATCATGGGAGTGAACCCAAAGATTGTATTGACCTTTCAATTGTGTCTTTCTTAACTAGAGGAACATGTGGCATTGACCACCTTATATTTTGGATATTGTTAGAGTTTCTTAGGGCTTTATTGGAGGTTATTCATTGTTTACTCCACCCTGGGCTAAATCTAGGATTTTATTGTTATTTTATTGCAAAGGGAGTTGAGCTCCGCTCTTATATATCCATATAATATAGTCTCTTCCCCATTTAAACTCATGGTTATATTCTAATAGCTCTCACTCTTTTGGAGCCTAAAAGACATATATTTCATGGTGCAGCTTGAAGTGTAACAGTTTCTTATCCATTCAAAGTGTGGCATCCTTCTTCATATTTATCATGTTGCTAATGGATTGTAGAATAACCTAGAACTTTTTCATTAGGGCCATAGAAAGGAAAATTTGTCTGATTGGAAAGGTTTTATGATAGAATTGTATTCCTCTATCTCCCTTTGATGTTTTATGCATGATTACATTACATTGTTATGGTCATCTCTCTATATTAATAGCTTGTAATACTTCATTGTATGAGGCACGCCCTAGTTTTCATTGTTTTGACATGGCACATTTCTACATTCATTTTTCAGCATGTTAGGGTTTATTTGTGGCATGTACGTGCAAACCCAATTTTCATAACCCTTCATGAACTAGCCCCTTTCTTGTACTAGCCTCCCTTGACTCCATTTACCCTAGGTATTGGAACTAGTCTTCATGGTCCTCCCATAACCCCTTCTTTATAATATATTACAACACCAAAAAAACAAAAAAACAAAAAAAAAATTGTTGGAGCTACTCTTCCAAATAACCTTGTGCATGATTGTCTAAGATTTAGTAATCCTATCCTAGGGAATCCCTCCTTGAGTTGGAGAAGAGCAAACCTAACATGTAGAGAGGGATTCATTGAGGTTACAATGGGTGGCCCCTCTAAGTTATAGTTCAGCTAGCTTTGTTCCTTGGGGCTTTAATCATACATGCTAGTTCAATTTGTAATAGAGGGCACATGTATGTCTCCAATATGCATGCACAAATCTAAGATAGTTTTTCATTTTAGTTATTTCTAGAATTAGAAAGTTGTTTTCTAAATTTAGTTAAGTAACAATTCTTAAGTAGTAAAGTGTGCAAGTTAGAGGTTTTTCCAAATTTAGAACAGAGTGCAAATCACTAGGAGTGAGGCGCTTGCTTTTATACATGCATTACCTCCTCGTGGACGTTCTATTCTAGGAAATTGACATAGTTTGGGGCCATGGGTGCTCTATTATATACACCCTATTCCTTATAAAAATCCTTGATTATCTTCCACAACACACCATGCTAACCCCAACAATATTGACCCCTCCTCTCTTCCCACACATTGGTGCCACTACCATAAGACTCCAACCCACGCTATTTCAAATTTCATATTCTTTAATTGTTATATGTCCTCATAATTATCCTTTTTTGGGGGCCTTATGAGTAGAATACTACAAGTCTTATCCACAATAATTAATATTTATCTCTCTTGGGAAAGGGGAAGCTCTCAAGAGAGATGAAATAAGATTAGGTTTTTTTCTGAAGATATCTTCTTCAATTATTCCCACATCCAAGTAGTCCAATAAATAGGGATATATCCAGCCTATTTTCTCTTAAACAAAGTTATTGAATAATTTTTTCCTGTTCCATGGACATTTGACATGGGCCTCCCCTTTTACTCTTCCAAGTGTTAACTTCATCACTTTTTTAATGAAAATATTTTGAACTATTATTTTCCATACAGGCCATATTAATCTCCAAAGGCACTGACCAGTCATTAGAGATATTTAAGAAAGGAAGGATCTTGAAAGGATGTGTATTCAAAAATATGGACAAGATGCCCTACTTCCTCAAATGATTTGTAGAAACTAAGTTCCTCAACCATTTTTCTACCCTTGAGTTTTGATATCACCCTGGATCTCTAATTTCCTGCCCACCTGATTGGATGGGTGCATGGACATACTATGTATTAGCTTATTGGTTTAATGGTACAAATTGCAACCTCTGGATTGAAGATAAGTATCACAAGAAGTATGAATGGATATGACTCAACTGACTTTTTTCCCAACATTTTTAGGACCCTCAAGAATGAACAAAATTAATTGTGCATCTAATTCAAGGTGGATATTAGCGTCACTTCCCTCACAAGATTTATAATTATAGCAAGCCAAATCTCCATCGAAAACCATATTTTATCTATAGTTTAATCTGGTCCTAAACCTAGATTGATTACGAGCACATAAGAACATCCAAGTATTTTGATTATGTTAGCTTTTTCATAGAATGTGAATGCCTTATTTTTTTCCATTCATAGCACATTAGCCTCCAAAGCCATTGACCATACATTAGGAAGATTTAAGAAATAAAGGATATTTAAAGAATAATTATTTAATTATTTAATCAAGATGCCTTGATTCCACAAATGATCTTCAAAAGGTAAGTCCCACAACCTTTTTCTACCCTTGATTTTTGAAATCAACATGGATCTCTAATTCCCAACCCAATAGATTGGACGAGTGCATGCACATCTTTTCGATTAGGTTATTGGTTTAATGGTGCACAACCACCAGATTGAAGAGAACATCAAAAGATGCCTAAATGGATAGGTCTCAACTAATCTTTTTTTCCAACAATATTAGGGCCCTCAAGAATGGACGGAGGTAATATGGCATCTGGCTAAAGGTGGATATCAACATTACATCCCTCACAATATTTAGACATACAAGGGGCAAAATTTCCATGTATCTTCATATTTTATCTAAAATTGGAGTTGGTCATGAACTTGAATTGGATGGAAGCCCATATGAACAACAGGAGAAGTAGCTTTTTAGGAGGAACCGACTCCGAACAACAGAAGGTAGCAGAAAATATAGAAGGAAACTCACCAATTCCATGTTGGATAGGAACGAGAGGGCTGAGATGATAAGAGAACATCAACCCAGGAATTCCTATATAGAATTTGATGGGACCCCTGCTTGGAGAGATTGAGGCCTCTAACCTGTGATTTTCTGGGATTTATGTTGAAGATGCCTCATGCTGCAAAAAATATGGGTCGATCTAATTTTCCTCCAATTGTATAGGATATAAATGTAGCATCCATTCCAAATCCTTGTATTTGGAGAGAAGTTCGTCAAAACCCGAAGTTTGGGAGCCAAGTTATTCAATCACTTAATCCTTCTCAGTTTGTTATTGAATCATCTAGGTGAACATTGAAGTGTTTCCATTCATTTTGAACCAAATCTATAAATTTGGAATCCTTAAGCCAATATGAATTGAAATTAAAGGGACCCAATGTATTTTCCTTTTCCCTCCCCATTTGAAGAAAAATTTGGACATGGTTAGATAATCCTCCTCTAATAACCCATGAACTGGATCTTACTGCTTTAGCTAAATTGTTCTCAACTAAAAAGAATCTATCAAGTGTTTTTGAGATGTCCTTGTCTCCAATATTATTATTCCTCTAAGTAGGATTTATGATAAGTAGTTCTAAATCACAAGGGCCTGAGTCCTCAATATTATATAACAAGTAATAAGCTAGGGAATCCATTCTCTCATATTCCTCGCACATTTCACCTTTTTTTTTAATTAAATTCATATCCCCTCCAACAATGGCATTATCAGTCCTTGCAACAAGTTCATAAAACCATATCTCCCAAAACTATTTTCTCATCAATAAAGGACTAGGAATATCTATCACATTAAATATTTTTCCTAGCTTGGATTAATATGGCTCAACACATATCGCTAAGGTATGAAATAGATTCTTATGGACTAGAGATTATTACACCATCCCAACACCAAATCTCCACATCTCCCCTTTGCATTGATTACCTCAAAATTGAATCCAGGAAACACCGCCATCATTAATCCCTTTTCTTTAGTTGCCTAAATTATGGACTCTTGTATCACCATTATCTCTGGATTATTTACATTGACCAATCTCTTTAGGGAGTTTCACTTATGGGTGCTCCCCAAGAGCATGATGTGTAGGAAATAAAATTCATTTTAGACACTTGGAATGAGCTCTCTACCCTAAGGGCCCCTTGAATGGTTATCTACTTACCTTAATGTACTTCCCTATCTGCTTACATCTTGGCTTGATTGATGATTCATAAACGAGGGACTTATATCCCACTCGCTTCACCAACACAAATACCTTGTGGAATTAACTTTTTGTTTTTTGTCCCCAATTTTGTGCAGTGATCTTTGCCTCTTTGATGGTTATAAGGCCTATGTTCTCTATGCATTTCTAAATGTGAACTGCGTTTCAACATGATCAAGATTAGTGAGGTGGTATTTTCTTTGGTGTGACCTAACTCTTCCTAGCATATATGTGCGTGAGTGTGTGTGTGTGTGACAGCAACACTTCGGGAAATATATATATATATATATATATATATATATATATATGTTTCAAAAATTCCAACAAAAATGAAGGAAACCACACAAAAATTAACTCTTTGTTCTTTGTCTATTTTGTATATTGATCTTTGCCTCTTTCATGGATACAAGGCCATCGTTCTTTGTGCAGTTATGAATGTGAACTGCTTTGCAACACTAATAGGAGTGGTTAGGCGGCCTATGATCTGGTTCAACCTAAATTTCCCTAACATATATATGATAGCAACACTTCAATATATATATATATATATATATATATATATATATATATATCAATGAATTCCAACAAACATCAAGACAACAATGCTTTATGCAATGGTCATATCATCTAACACTCCATTAACAATTTATTAAAACACCAACATTAAATATTTACAGATAGTCAACAATGTGCTTCTATGGCATTGTTATTCCAGCATTGACACAATTATACAATTGCAAACTTTGGCCAGCAACCTTTATTCTCGTGTTGCAGCAATCAAAAGGGATATTATGTCGTGAGAGCCAAATTGGTTCAAAAATTTTATATCTCCAACAATGAAACCTCACAGTTGAGACTATTCCATTGAATTCACTCTAAACCTTGGCTTAGGCACCGCAATTGATCATTTTGGCACATCCCACCATTTGTGGGTTTTTTTAGTCTTATTGCAGATGGAACACATTGTTAGAGACTACAATGCAGAGCCAAAGTTCATACCACCAATAGACTAGGTCTTAATCCTAACAGAAAAGAGGGTCCAACATTGGTGTCCTTTTGGGCAAGCCTGAATTTAGTTTAATGTTGAACTAGTTCCCACCCTATATAGATCATCTTCTAGCTTAAAATTATTGGGATATATGTACTCATGTGGATCAATGAAAGTTGACCTTCATGAATTTCCTACTATTGTAGAGCCATGTCAACAAATAAAGTAACGAAAACTAGCTGAGCAGGGAGAAACCCCTATTTTTTACAAGGGAAGGATAATCCATTTGTAGGTCATGGGAAGAGACAAGGTTCTGTAGTGTCTCCTCATTTCATGGCAGAGAAATGGCATCTACATGATTAATTGCAATCATTATTGTACTATGAAATTCAAATCAAGGTGTCTTTCTATAACAGAGTGCCACTAATGGATTGATTGTGGATCAAGTAGGTAGAGGGACAACATGGTAAATATAGTTCTTATTTTTTATTATAGAGTTTGTTTCCTTCATTTAGTTGGATTATAAATACATGGGAAGCATCAGAAGAGGATATATTGTATGTGGTTATCTTAGATATACTGAAGCTCCATTTTTTGGATATTCTAATTTTATTTCAATGAGTGACAGTGACAATGTTGTTTCAATGAAATATGCATGTCAATCTCAATGTTTCAGGAACCCATCAGTGCGATAAAGCTCTAGTCTTTGGATCTCTTAATATTCCATGGAAATTTGAGGGAGAAGACATGGTTATAAATCTTAATTTTTTAGGATCCCCCTCGTATGAATCTCAATCTCGGTGACCTTATGGAGCACATATGTGAGATTTTGAAACTGGGAGATGAGTTGGATCACAATATTTCATATCCATCTAATAATAAAGGTGAATTATATTATAATTATATTGTCAATTATAATATTAGATAGTTTTATAATTATTGTGTGATATATGATTTGAAGAGATTTCATTTCTTACATTTTCTTAGGAAATTCTTTGACATCAAAAGGCATTGAATCCTAGCAATTTTCCTTGGCTTGACATTCCATGCTTCAAGAAATTAAATGCCACATTGACATGGGGAGTCGAATTGAAGAACTTAAAGGAGTTACTCTCATTAGAATTAGAATTTTTTTTTGAAATGGTGTGTATTAATCCTCATTGAGAATTTCATCATTTGTAACTAAAACTAAAATCCGAGTATAATTATATAAAATATGAAATTCTCTTATTTTTTATGGTGTTCGGAAAGGTATTATATCTGGACCAGTTAAAACAATCCTAAATTATATAAAATATGAAATTCTCTAATTTTTTATGATGTGCAGAAAGATATTATATATGGATCAGTAAAAAATTTCTTAAAGGATATAGAGCAAGTGAGTGCTACTACTGCAGGACTTCTTGTGATCGCATATACTTTTAAAATATTTCACGATATTTCCACCAACAAAGATAAGTGTTGGGATCTTATAAAATAAATGAGATTTGGTACCAGTGTTGTTAAAATATTGAAATAAATCCCTAAAGGAACAATGGATGTAATTAAAGAATCAACATTATGGATAGTTGAAGGCACGATCATGTGTTGTACTCAGATTGGTTGTTCCATTTGGAAAAGTTAAGTACTCAACATTTCGCAGTTAATCTTATTTACCACGTTATGTAACAATTACAGAGTTGTTGCCATATTCCTTTTTTTTGTAAATTTAGTAGATATTTTCTATTTTATATTTAAAGACAAAATGTAGGTCACAAAATAAAACTTTAGGCCTCAACCTACCCGTAGGAAACTAGGTTTATTGGTCGTCTTAACGAGTTATAGGTTATCCAAAACATAAACTATTAAACCCTTAGTTAAACTGAGAGGGGGGGGTGAATCAGTTTAATGCATTCAAGGTCTAGTAAGTATTTCTTTTACACTTATTTAAATCTTCATTTCATGATCAACTTAATGTATAGGAAATCAAAAATATTAATAGTGAGCAGCAGGTATTAAGCAGATTAACTACAGAGTATCAACACATAATCATCATGCACATAGACACCAGATATAAGTGGAAACACATAAGGGAGAAAACCACATCTTATTATTGTTGTGATGCAAAGGCAAGCTCCAACTCCCTCTCACCACTGATTTTCTGTAGGCTCCAACCTACAGGAGGCTCCTACCTCAATTATGCAAGCTACAACTTGCAAGGAAGCTCCAACTCCCATCTATTTTCTACAGGCTACAACCTACAGGAGGCTCCTACCTCAGCCAGCTACAACTTGATATGGAAGCACCAACTTCCTCACTCTTTCATAAAAAAAAACACATGTTGATTTACCTGGATATCAGCTTTGTTCTGTTCCTTCTTCACTAATGTCCACCAGCTTTCATATCTACCTTATATCATCTCTGAATCTTCACAGCTTCTCTATCTGCTCCTCCTTCTTCTTACCCTCTCTACCTCATTTCTCCATTCTCTAACATCTCTATGTATATCTTTGTAATATTATTTATAGAGATTACCTCATGACTGTTAGCATTCCTCAGGGAATTCAAAATGAACAGCCATGACTCTTTGACTTCCGCCTTCTCATTTCTTTGTCCAACTCATTCAGAGGAATATAGCAATATGTACAAATTTTAGTTTTACAGTGGAGTTTTGTTTGCCTACGGAGACTTGCCTTTGCGTCACATACAATAAAAATAATTTTAAATCATTTACATTCACATTTACATAAATCAACTTCACTCAGCCCTTTTTCGGCCCTTAACATGCTGTGCGTTTGTCTTTTCTGCTACTATCACTGTATTTTTCAGTTTCTGCTATTATATTGTGATTTTTCTGCATAATCACCTTTTGCCCAATTCAACTCATCTTCTCCTTTGCTCTGTGTCGGGTCACTTACCCGAGTCTCCTTCTGTTGCCTTCATATTTTGTTTATACACCTGATTCTTTTGCCTACACTTAGTCTTTTCTTCGTAAAACGGGCGTATCCACATGCACATCCACCTTTCAGATCTAACGGTCATCGCACTTTGCTTCATTTATCTTTCCCAATCCAATGGTTGACATTCCATCGCATTGTCGCAATCGTAATCGCAACCTTCAGTGGTCTGATGTGCCTTTGGTCATCTGATTTCCGCCGATGCGATGTGAGGAGGGTCCCACTAGGCAGTACCTCCGCATTTCAACGTTATATGTTATATTTCTCCTTTACCCATCGATGTGATTTAACGAAGGAAACCCTTATACTTTCAGATTTGAAATCTTGTAGACCTTTGCTTTGAATCTGCATCGCATCTGCTCTCTTCATCGCACTTCGCACTTTGGTGTTTCTGAATATCCGCCGATGCGATGGATTAATGTAGACCCCACTCCAACTTAACTTCACGATCCAATGGTTGCAATCGAGCGTGATCTAACGGTTGCGATTGGATCGCACCATCGCAATCGCAACATTCAACGACTCGTTCGCTTACTCTTTTGCTGCACCGATGCGATACGCTTTCAGCGATGCGATGTAGTTCTGCGAAGCCGATGGATCATTGAACTCGCTCTTATAACGTTTCGGATCTGGTCTTGTCGCAACTTGCACATAAGTTTCGCCGATTGCGATATGCGATCACATCGCAATATCGGCAATCGCAACTTCCAACATATCGGCTCTCGCATCTTCTTGTTCTTCGCCGATGCGATGACCCTTGCAGACCCGATGATCTATTAACTCACCTTTATTCACCAATCCCGATGTAATCGGGCCCACTTATCATTTTATTTCATTCGTTCAAAGTTCGATCTTGGTTAAAACATAAACCACCGCACTTTAATGTTGGTCCCACAGCATATTCAACCAACCCATCCATCCATTTCATCGGACGGTAGATAGCTTATCGCATTCCATAGACGAGAATCCGACGGTCATCGCATTCCGTTGCACTTTCACCAACTTTAACTTTGATTAACCCATGTGATTTCAGTTCACAACTTACCATATAACTGAACCTCATAACATATATTAAACCCCGAACTTCAAATAATAACCTCGGGCCCACAGGGTGTCATACCTTTCTAATCTCGATACATCGTGCTATGCGAACACTGTTAGATCTTAACTGTGGTAGATCGGACGGATATCGCACCATCGCATATTCAGATGTTCACTTTCCAATTCCTTTTATGTTTCGCCGATTGCGATATGCGATTGCATTGCAATATCGGCAATCGCAACTTCGCATCGCTTCTTCATTATTCTACCTGCCGATTGTGATGTGCGCTAAAATATTATGGTCAGATGCGATGAAATCGGGACCGTCCATTCTCCCATTTCATATTTGCGATAAGATCTCCACCGTCCTCTTGCCTTCAAGCAGCTCTTCTTAACCTCTTATGCCTACTTTAATCTCAGCCATCCATCTCTTGCCTTTGTTGTTGTGATTTAATCGTGACCGTTCATTCACCTCACTTGGATTTCTTCAAAGACTTCTCTGCCTTAGTCTATTTTTCGTTCGCTTACACTGTTCCACTCTGTGACACCGGTTTCTCCACGCTATTCCTCCTGAGCTTGTTCTGTATTGAGTGTGTTGTTCCCTCCTGAGCTTATTCTGTATTCTAAGTGCGTTGTTCTCTCCTCCGCTGCCTCTCTGCTTCTTTGCTTCCTCTGCTTCAATTCGCTGCCTCTCTGCTTCTTTGTTGCCTTTGCTTCAATTCGCTGCCTCTGTTTTCTTCCCTTGCTGCCTCTGCTTCTATTCGCTGCCTCTGCTTTATTCACTGCCTCTGTTCCTTGTCTGCCTTGCTTCCTTTGCTCCTTGTTTGTCTCCTTTGTCTTATTGCTGGTTCTTCTTTGTTTTTTTGCTTTAGAGATAGTTCAGGTGCTGCTCCTTTCTTCTCCTTTGCCATCAATGACAATATTTCCAACAGTCTCCCCCTTTGGCATTGATGGAAATACTTTAATACTCTTCTTTTGCTTGATTTTCTTCCCCCTTTGACATCAATGGAAAAGGGTTGCACATTTCCTAGTGTGGTTTCCAAATCTTGTCCATAATACTCTGATCTTGAGGACCTGTTCCATGCACTTCTCACTTGCTCTGGCTCTTTTGTGACAATATCTGTTGACTGATCTCCCCCTGGAATGATGCTTTCTTTTCTGATCCAAACTATCACTGGACTTCTGTTCTGATCTTGTTTCTTGTATGCAACCCCCCCCCCTTTTTTTTTTCTTCATATCAGAGAGTAACATCTTCAGACACTACCCCTAGTTTGTCTCTTAGATATTCGAATGGTTCTTTAGCAAGAGGTTTTGTGAATATGTCTGTTATTTTTTCCTTTGTTGGTACGTATTCCAACTTCACCAATTTATGTGCTAATTGTTATCTGAGGAAGTGGTACTTTATTGGGATGTGCTTTGTTTTTGAATGAAGTACGTGATTTTTTGATATACTTATTGCACTTGTATTGTCACATTTGATAGAAATAGGTTCATCAATGCTTACCTTCATGTCTTGGAGAGTTTGTTTCATCCACATTACTTGTGTGCAACATGTTGTTGCTGCTATGTATTCTGCTTCTGCTGTAGATAGAGAGATAGAAGTTTGCTTCTTGCTTAGCCATGCCACCAGACTTTTTCCCAAATAAAATGCACCTCCACTTGTGCTTTTCCTGTCATCCATGCAGCTGGCCCAATCTGCATCTGTATATGCTGTCAAACTGAAGCTTTTGCTTTTTGGATACCATAGCCCATAATGTGCAGTTCCTTATAGATATATAAATATTCTCTTGATCGCTAGTAAGTGATTTTGTTTTGGTGATGCTTGATATCTTGCCACAAGTCCTACTGCCAACACAATGTCTGGTCTAGAGGCAGTTAGGTATATCAGACTTCCTACCATGGATCTCTAAAGTCTTTGATCTATATTTTTCGATCCATCATTAGCACATAGCTTGCATTCGGTGATCATGGGAGTTGACACAGGTTTGCAGTCTTCCATTTGGAACCTTTTCAACATCTCTCTTAAGTATTTTTCTTGTGAGATGAATGTTCTTGTGTCCTTTTGTTGTATTTGAAGTCCTAAATAGAAGGTGAGCTCTCCAATCATAGACATCTCAAATTATGATTTCATTTCTTCAGCAAATCCTTTTGTTAACTTATCTTTGTTGCTACCAAACATGATGTCATCTACATAGACTACTACAATTAGGAGATCATTTTCATTAGCTTTTATGTACAAATTGTTGTCTACTCCTCCTTTCTTAAAACCTTGTTTTTGTAAGTATTTGTCCAGCCTTGAATACCATGCACGAGGAGCTTGTTTCAGCCCATATAAGGCTTTCTTTAGTCTGCACACATAGTCATGTTTATCTGTTAAGGAGAATCCTTCGGGTTGTTCCATGTAGACTTCTTCCTCTAAATATCCATTCAGGAAGGCAGACTTCACATCCATTTGGTATACCTTGAAATCATGATAGCATGCAAAGGCCAAAAACATTCTAATTGCTTCCATTCTGGCTACAGGGGCAAAGGTTTCATCATAATCAAGACCTTCGATTTGAGAGTATCCCTTGCATACAAGTCTGGCTTTATTTCTGATTACGTGTCCTTGTTCATTCATCTTATTCTTGAATATCCATTTTGAGCCAATGACATTTTTCCCTGTGGGTCTTGGTATTAACTCCCATGTATTATTCTTCTCAATTTGGTCTAGTTCTTCATTCATTGCATTTACCCAGTTTTTGTCTTTACTGGCTTCTACGAACTTCTTTGGCTCTATTTGAGATAGCATGGCTAGGTATACTTCTTCTGTTTGTTCAGCAAGTTGTCTTCTTGTCTAGACTCCCACACTCTTGTCCCAAATGATTTGATCTTCTGGATGATTCTTTTGAGTGTGTCTTGAGGGATATTTTGAGTTTAATTCAGTATCTTCCGTTGTCTTTCTCAGTTCATCATTATCTTGGTTCTCTTCTTCATGATCATCTGGAGGATTGCTACATCTTGTGCTTCTTGTTCTGTTTGGTAGATCTTCATCAAATCTTACATCAATGCTTTCCAAAATTTTGTGTAGTGTTTTGTTGTAGCACCTGTAACCCTTACTCTTGGATGCATATCCTAAAAATATTCCTTCATGATCTCTTGCATCAAACTTCCCCGGTTTTTCATCATTATTTGTTATGAAACACTTGCTTCCAAAGACTCTAAAGTGCTTGATTGATGTTGGTTTACCATGCCATAATTCGTAAGGGGTCTTGTCACATTTTGGTCTTAAATGAGCTTTGTTAAGAATGTGAACAGCTGTGTGTACTACTTCTGCCCAGAAGGTTTGGGGAATGTTACTTTCTTGCATCATAGCTCTGGCAATCTGTTGTACTGACCTGTTTTTCCTCTCTGCCACTCCATTTTGTTGAGGTGTACCTGCAATTGTAAACTGTTGTTTTATCCCATGCTCATTACATAGGTCTACAAAATCATAGTCTGTGAATTCACCTCCTCTGTCTGATCTGATACACTTTAGCTTCCATCCTGTTTTATTTTCTGCCAATGCCTTGAATATCTTGAATTTATCAAGTGCTTTAGATTTATATTTGAGAAATGCTACCCACGTCATTCTGTAAAAATTATCTATTATCAGCATGAAATAAGATTCTCCACTTGGTGTTTTAGTTCTAGAAGGTCCACACAGGTCCATGTTTACAAGCTGAAGAGGCTTACTTGTAGATAATTTCTCTTTGGTCTTGAAATATGTGCGGGTTTGCTTTCCTAGTTGGCAGGATTTACATATGGTATTTGAAGGCTTCTTTATGACTGGCATATCTCTGACTGCATTCTTCTTGCTCAGACTTATGATGTGGTGAAAGTTTAGGTGTCCCAATCTTCTATGCCATAACCATGATTCATCAATTTTTCTTAGGTGACATACTTCGTCCTCTTCTTTCACTATATAGACATTACTTTCTGTTCGAACACCTTTGATCAAGGACTTTCTGGTGGTGCTTGATCTTACTTCACAATCTTGGGCTCTAAAAATGACTTCACAGCCTTTATCACACATTTCACTGACACTTAGCAGATTTTCTTTCAGCCCATGCAGAAATAGTACATATTGGGCCTTTCCTCTTCCATTATCCAAACTGACTGAGCCTTTTCCTTTGATTTTCCCTGCTTTATCATTGCCGAATTTTACATTCCCAGATTTCTTTTCATCAAAGGTTACAAACTTGCTTCGATCTCCAGTCATGTGCTTTGAGCATCCACTGTCTAAATACCATTGGTTTTTTTGATCTTGGGCTATTAGAGCTAGGTCACACTTATTTAACTTCTTTTTCCATTTCATGCATCCTTTTGTTTGGTACCTTTCCTGAGAGGATGGACCACATTCTCTGAGAGGACATTTGTGACACTTGGACTCGGTTTTTTCAAGGCATTTGATTATTTTTCTGAATGAATTATGTGCACGAGTGAATTCTCCATTGTTCATCCATCTCCATGAGTTTCCATACATCAGTATTTTTCCATTCGTTCTGCACTCCTTGGCTTTATGGCCGAACTCCTTACAGTAAAAACAATACCCATAAAAATAATTAGTGTACCTGATGAAGGGTTGTCTTCTCCATTTGTTTGCTTGAGGTAGTCTTTTCACGTTTTGCATCCTTTGCTGGTTGGAATCGATTCTCATTTTATGACAGTATGCAGCAATATGTCCCAGTTTGTGGCAGGCATAACAAGTGACATTTTTCACAGGGGGAAGAATCTCCTTTGATAGCTTCCAAATTTTATATATTCAGGAGTATATGAGCCTTTTTCCGTTGACTATTTATTTATTTCGTTCTTTGTCATTTGAGGTTCCTTCTTGTTTCTTTTTACTTCATTGCAGGCTTCTACTTCTGTAGGAACCTTCTGAGATGCTTCATTATATTTAACATCTTTTACAAAAATGATATCCATGTTATCTTTTTCTTTGAAATTACTTGTTTCTCCTTCATAGCCTATCCCAGTTTTTATCAGAGGAGATCTTTGAGCATCTAGTATTTTATTCAACTTATCAGAGCTTATCATTTGAGGAGTGTTTATTGACAATTTTCTTTGGGTGCTTTGTAATTTCCTCCTCAAGCATACTACTTCTTCTTCCAATTTCTCTTGCTTCTGAATTTTATCCTCAATTTGCTTAAGTAGAGTGTCTTCTACCTTCTTCGCTTCTTCAAGCTCTACTTTCAACTTAATGAGGTCTTCTGAATTTTGTTCTTCTCTTACATATTTGAGGAGAATGTCTTTCTGTTTTCTGCACTTTAGTTTAAGTCTGTCTATTTCCTCCAGGGAAATTATTAGCTCCCCCTCAAGATCAACTTCACCTTATTCCTCATCTTCCAGAAGGAATCCTTCAAGCTCTTCCTTGGCCATCAATACAAATTCAGAGGTTCCTTCTTCATTTGAGGTTTCATCTGAGTTTTCAGATGCACTGCTATCTTGTTGAGCATAAGATGATTTTCTCTTGTATCTATTCCCTTTCTGCCAGTTCTTTGATATGGTTTTCTCTGTCTCTTAAGTCTGATTCTTTGTCTTCTTATGAGGACACTTAGATGCGTAGTGTCCAACTCTTCCACAGTTAAAGCATTTAAATGGAAATTTATCTTTATACGTGCCTGAGCCTCTATCCAATCTTCTGACAAATTTGGCCTCTTCTTCATCAGAGCAGGAGCATGTATCTTCTTTTTCTTCTTTGTTCTTCTCTGTCTTAAAGGTTGCCTCCCTCACATTTGACTTCCTCTGTGGTAGTCTCATCTCATAGGCTGTTAAGTTTCCAAGTAATTGGTTCATGGTCAGAGTTTCCCAATCAGTTGTTTCTTCTATGGCAGAAACCTTGGGGTTAAAGCTGGATGGTAAAGATCTTAGAATCTTTTGAACAATTACACATTATTTTATGGTTTCTCCTAGAGCTTTCATGTTATTCACAATTTTTGCAACCCTTAAGAAGAAGTTGGCAATGTCTTCATCATCATTCATTTTTATATTTTCAAACTGAGATCTATAGACTTGTAGTTTGGCTATCTTCACCTTTTTTTCTCCCTCATGGATGCTTTCTAATGTATCCCATATTTCTTTGGTTGTCTTGTTGTGCATTACTTTGATAAATTCTGCCTCACACAGTCCACTTAAGAGATCATTCATGGCTTTTGCATTAGCTACAAAATCTAGTTTGGCATCTTTCTCAAAGTCAGACTCCTTTGGGGCATATCCCAATTCCACAGCAGCCCAAACTTCTATTCCTAGAGACATTATGTACGTCCTCATTCTTATTTTCTAGAGGGCATAATTTGTACTGGTGAACAAAGGGGCTTTATTTGTTGAGCATCCTTCTAGACTAGCCATCCTGGGGACCTAGGATCTCCTTCCAGTTGTTAAACTGATACAGAAGGAACTGGCTCTGATACCAATTGTTGAACCCTTAGTTAAACTGAGAGGGGGGGGTGAATCAGTTTAATGCATTCAAGGTCTTGTAAGTCTTTCTTTTACACTTATTTAAATCTTCATTTCATGATCAACTTAATGTACAGGAAATCAACAATATTAATAGTGAGCAGCAGGTATTAAGCAGATTAACTACAGAGTATCAACACATAATCATCATGCACATAGGCACCAGATATAAGTGGAAACCCATAAGGGAGAAAACCACATCTTATTATTGTTGTGATGCAAAGGCAACTCCCTCTCACCACTAATTTTCTATAGGCTCCAACCTACAGGAGTCTCCTACCTCAATTCTGCAAGCTACAACTTGCAAGGAAGCTCCAACTCCCATCTATTTTCTGCAGGCTACAACCTACAGGAGGCTCCTACCTCAGCCAACTACAACTTGATATGGAAGCACCAACTTTCTCACTCTTTCATAAAAATAAAAATAAACACATGCTGATTTACCTCGATATCAGCTCTGCTCTGTTCCTTCTTCACTGTTGTCCACCAGCTTTCATATCTACCTTATATCATCTCTGAATATTCACAGCTTCTCTATCTACTCCTCTTTCTTCTTACCCTCTCTGCCTCATTTCTCCATTCTCTAACATCTCTATGTATATCTTTGTAATATTATTTATAGAGATTACCTCATGAATGTTAGCATTCCTCAGGGAATTCGAAATGAACAGCCATGACTCTTTGACTTCCGCCTTCTCATTTCTTTGTCCAACTCATTCAGAGGAATATAGCAATATGTAAAAATTTCATCTTTACAATGGAGTTATGTTTTCCTACGGAGACTTGCCTTTGCATCACAAACAATAAAAATAATTTTAAATCATTTACATTCACATTTACATAAATCAACTTCACTCAGCCCTTTTTCGACCCTTGACATGCTGTTGGTTTGTCTTTTCTGCTGATGTCACTGTCTTTTTCAGTTTCTGCTGTTATATTGTGATTGTTCTGCATAATCACCTTTTTCCCGATTCAACTCATCTGCTCCTTTGCTCTGTGTCGGGTCACTTACCCGAGTCTCCTTCTGTTGCCTTCATATTTTGTTTGTACACCTGAGCATTTTTCCTGCACTTAGTCTTTTCTTCGTAAAACGAGCGTATCCACATGCACATCCACCTTTCATATCTAAAAGTCATTGCACTCTACTTCATTTATCTTTCCCAATCCGATGGTTGACATTCCATCGCACTGTCGCAATCGCAATCGCAACCTTCAGTGATCCGATGTGCCTTTGGTCATCTGATTTCCGCCAATGCGATGTGCGGAGGGTCCCACCAGGCAGTACCTTAGCATTTCAACGTTATATGTTATATTTCTCCTTTACCCATTGATGTGATTTAACAAAGGAAAACCTTATACTTTCGGATTTGAAATCCTATAGACCTTTGCTTTGAATCTGCATCGCATCCGCTCTCTTCATCATACTTCGCACTTTGACATTTCTGAATATCCGCCGATGCAATGGATTAATGTAGACCCCACTCCAACTTAACTTCACGATCCAATGGTTGCAATCGACCGTGATCTAACGGTTTCGATTGGATCACACCATCGCAATCGCAACATTCAATGACTCGTTCGTTTTCTCTTCCGTTGCGCCGATGCGATACGCTTTTGGTGATGCGATGTAGTTCTGCGAACCCGATGGATCATTGAACTCGCTCTTATAATGTTTCGGATCCAGTCTTGTCACAACTCGCACATAAGTTTCGTCGATTGCGATATGTGATCGCATCGCAATATTGACAATCGCAACTTCCAACAGATCGTCTCTCGCGTCTTCTTGTTCTCCACCGATGCGATGACCCTTGCGAACTTGATGATCTATTAACTCACATTTATTCACCAGTCCCGATGTATTCGGGCCCACTTAAACATATTCAACCAACCCATCCATCCATTTCATCGGACGGCTGATAGCTTATTGCATTCCATAGACAAGAATTCGATGGTCATCACATTCTGTTGCACTCTCACCAACTTTAAATTTGATTAACCCATGTGATTTCGGTTCACAACTTACCATATAACTGAACCTCATAACATATATTAAACCCCGAACTTCAAATAATAACCTCGGGCCCACAGGGTGTCGTACCTTGCTAATCTCGATACATCGCGCTATGCGAACACCGTTAGATCTTAACTGTGGTAGATCAGATGGATATCGCACCATCGCATATCCGGATGTTCACTTTCCAATTCCTTTTTATGTTTCGTCGATTGCGATATGCGATCGCATCGCAATATCGACAATCACAACTTCGCATCGCTTCTTCATTACTCTACCCGCCGATTGTGATGTGCACTAAAATATTATGGTCGGATGCGATGAAATCAGGACCCTCCATTATCCCATTTCATATTTGCGATAATATCTCCACCGTCCGCTTGCCTTCAAGTGGCTCTTCTTCGCCTCTTCTACCTGCTTTAATCTCAACCATCCATCTCTTGCCTTTGCTGTTGCGATTTAATCGTGACCGCTCATTCACCTCACTTGGATTTCTTCAAAGACTTCTCTGCCTTAGTCTATTTTTCATTCGCTTACACTGTCCCGCTCTGTGACACCGGTTTCTCCATGCTATTCCTCCTGAGCTTGTTCTATATTGAGTGTGTTGTTCCCTCCTAAGCTTATTCTGTATTCTAAGTGCGTTGTTCTCTCCTCCGCTTCCTCTCTGCTTCTTTGCTACCTCTGCTTCAATTCGCTACCTCTGTTTGCTACCCTCACTGCCTTTGCTTCTATTCGCTACCTCTGCTTTATCCGTTGCCTCTATTCCTTGTCTGCCTTGCTGCCTTTGCTCCTTGTCTGTATCCTTTGTCTTATTGTTGGTTCTTCTTTGTTATTTTTCCTTAGAGATAGTTCAGGTGCTACTCCTTTCTTCTCATTTGCCATCAATGACAATATTTCCAACATAAACATCTTAAGTTTGTTTCTTACTATCTTCAAGTAGCTAATATCATTAATTTATGTCTTACACATATTAAAAACGTAAAATCTATCCTCTAGCATCCCAAAAATTAAAACAAGGAAGGTTAGTTCTCATTTCAACACACAGAGGAAATTAAATAAATTTTCATCTGACTCAACAGGAGCCGAATCTTTCACGCTGGAGCCAACAAACACATTGATGGTGTTGGCGCAGGTTAATTTCCTGAATATACCTGTTAATATCTGCTAAATTTGAGGCTGCTTTGGGGTCTCCTCCGATCTCCTGAACAAGTACTATTGCCTTAACCAAAAGGCATTTCAGCAACCATTAAGTATGAATTGAGTGATGAAATAAATATATTCTTCCTAGAGTGTTACCAGGGTCGGTAATGATCGGATACAGTTCTTCCACAGCCATGTCCTCTTCTTCCTCCTGCATAGCCCTCCCATCCATGAATCAATGACTTAATATAGCATGGTGTACCATCGAAATAAGTTTGGAACATGTTCTCCATGACTTCTTTTCCCAAATTCCTGCCACGTTTGGCTGGAGGTGACTTTGGAACCTTGGCTTTTCCTTTGTCCTTTGCTTCCTTCTTTACCGAATTTCCTTTCACCATTTTCTTCAAAGTTTGGTATTCCAGCAAATTTCTCGACAGGCAGGAGTTGCTTGGAAGACCTGTAACAATGCACAACATGACAAGTTTAAAATATCCTGAATGAATATAAAATTGAAAGAGTGACCAGGCCTGACTTCTTCCATCTGCAGATGGAGACTGCGACTTTGAAAGACTCAGAAGACTCAAATTGAGAACTGAGATCCCAGCCTGAGCGGACCCATAAACCAGAGTAGACCCATAGACCAGAGTAGATGCGTAAATCAAAGTATACCCATAAACCAGAGTAGAATACAACACCCAAACCAAAGAGTTACAACCCTTGTTCCAATTTAACGCATTGACCCTGGCACGGATAGTCCCTCCAAAATTACTAACAGTATTACCCTTAAAGTGGGAAGTAGTTAGAAGACAAAAGGTGACAAAACAACCGACATAACTGACCCACTGACAACTCAAAACTATTTTTATACCCTTAACATTGTCACCCCTTACATTAACATCATTAGAAGCCATTCGATCAATTTCCCACCTCTGGTGGTTAAAATTGGGGCCATGTGGAGACGAAGGTGAGGAAAGAGCAGGGTGCCCAAAATGGACAGCATGCAAGTCAAAACAGTGTCATGCCTTGTCCATGTAGTAAGTTGGTGGTTCCTTACATCTCCAATAATACCAATAATAATAGAGCCAAGGACTCCTTTCTGGCCAAAGCAAAGAAAGAAGTCAGGCCACATTATAAAAGGGCCAATTCATAGCATTTCTGGTTAAATAAAGAGTAATTCTATCTAAGCCTACTAGAACTCATCTATCCACAGTGAGAATACCTACTTCACTGTAATTCATAGTTCTATGAGTATGCAGACATTTCAAGAAACGAAGCAGAAAACCAAAATCATTTTGCATGACAAGAATGTTATGAGGATTGACTATGAAACGCATGCAACATATTGCAGTATATCAAACTAGGTAAATGTAATCAAGGAAAACCATTATATTTTGCCGCATAGAATGAAACGCAGAGACTCGTTTCATAGCTATGAGGTATGGAGAGTTGGATACATACCAATACGTAATAGGTTGCGAAGTTCTCCGGTGTCGACTGACCTGTTTACAGGAGCTCTGCGCACGACAGAGACCAGACATGCAGATAATGGTGAAGACCTTGTAAATATCTCGCTCCCACCTCACCCGGCAGCACATTTCCCAAATTATTTCTGGCAGCCCACCTGACGCGTCGAGTTGTTCTGCATTATATCATAATGTGGTCATAGCTATCCGTGGGTGGAGCTATCTGCGCGTCATCCTCGATCATGATGTGAAGGCCTTCACGTGCCTCTGCCATGTACCCGCCTCCCATCGCCATGACGTGTTGCTGGAATCGCCAATTGGAACCCCTATTGGGGGAGTTGTTGTCATATTCAAATGAACACATAGCCATGGTTATACCCAAATATAGGAAATAAGTGTTTTTCATTAAATTACAATGCTTGATTGCAGCTTATTTTAGCATCCAAAGGCAAAGAGGATTTGAGTGACATTAGACAAAAGTTAAATGTCAAATTAAAATTGAAATTGGTCTTCGTGTTTCAAATGAAAATGAGCATGTTTTAGCTGCCATCGAGTCTAAGAGGAATCCCTTTGTGTCGAAAGGATGTCCTGAATATGTTGGTAAATATATTTTCAAAATAAATTATATTGAATTTTAAATTTATTGTGAGTTTAATTTTGTTATTAATAACTTTATATTGTTGCAACAATCGGCATCGAGGATTCAATTGAAGAGGGAGTGGTAGTGGTCTTTCTCAACATTTTTTTTCAAGTAAATTCTTGCTTATGTTTATTTACTGAAACTATGGTATAATACACGATGTTACAATTTTTCTTACCATTCTTGTTGACTCCTAAAATATTTTAACTGCTAATTTCACTCAAAATTTCCAATTCCCATCTTAAGTATGTATGTTATTAGGTATTTTTTATTAGTTTTTTTACTCAAAATTTCAATTCCCGTCTCAAGTATGTATGTTATTAGGTATTTATTTTTTATTGGTTTTGAAAAGAAAAGAAAAAAAAATTGGCCTATGTAGGGATATACTCTTTGAAATTGGATCAAGAGGTGTTGGAAAATCCGTTGATTATGGTGGAAAATTGAAACCTCAATTTTGTATGGACAATTTCTTTCCAATTCACTTTCGAGAACCATTTACTAGATAATGTTACATTCATGACTTGTCAATGGTGTTATAACATCCGTGTAGAGGGTTCTGATGGTCGTAGCCCTTTCTCGACTAGGTTCCCATCTTGGACCTAGCCCACCTCTAAATAAGGTGGTCTCTTAAGAGATTATTGACCTAAATTTTATTCTAAATGTCGATACAAACAAAATTGAACCCTAGAATCTCCATGGTATTCTAATTTTCTGACTGAATTTTATCCTTATCACTTCCATTTTTTAGAGATTGTCAGATACTTTAGTCAAGTTGTGTTGTTGCAATAATATGCATATGTCTGAACTAAATTATCTATTGAAAATACATTTAATATTGGGTATTCTCCCCATGTTGAATGGTACTTCATTCATAAATACAAGAATTATCCAACAAACACTCACATAAATAGAGTTATAGGCTTCTAGGAGGAAACTGACAGGGATAAAATCATATTTATGAATTGTAAGTGAATTGGAATGATGAAAACACTTGTATTCTACATAGTGGGAAGTGCTCATGGAAAAATATACAATGGATTATGCATTAATATTGTCTTCTTATATGATAAGGAAAAACTACAGGTAAATTTAAGTGCCAACACTCCATGCTTGTTTATACTTTTGCACTTGATTTCATACAATTATTCCACTAGAATGTAATGTTCACCAACTTATTTTATTTTGTAATAAAATCAATTGCATGGAGATTTATTCTTATGAGACTATTTAACTTGGTGTAAAGGATATTTAAATCTTTCATTGTTGTTGAAGCATCACTTTCTTTTGCAATAAGAAAAAATCTATTATATAAAAAATTGTTTACATATACTTGTTAATCAAATTCTTCCTCATTTCCTCTCATCCCACATTTTGAGGAAAATTTGGGCAACATTTTGTCGTTTAAAATATTTTTCTAGCTCACGAATATTTAAACTCATACATAAAATTTATCATTCTACTTTCAATCCCTCTCCCAAATCAAACTTACATATTTTTAGTATAAAGTAAATTAAATGAATATAAACTACTAAATCATTCGTTTATATAATGAATATGAAACTACCAAAAAAAATATAAATGACTATTGTAAATGATAAATTTGTGATTACAAATGACGACTAAATTTTGCATATATCCGACTTTTAGTAGCTAAATTACAGTATCTTATAACACAACTGTCATATTTATTTGGTCATTAATTGGTTTTCTCGGATTATCGTGTAGTAGTATATTTTGTTGTGTATTTGGTTATTAATTGTGGAAACTAATGACTACATTAATCACCAAATTTATGACTAATACATTATTAGACGACAAAATTGAGACAATCAATTAATAATTAAGCTAAATATGACTAAAATTTGGTTGCGTTATAAGATACTGTAAATTAGCCACTATTTGTCACCGAATGAAAAATGGTGGTTTATATGCAAATTTTAGTCCTTTTTTTTAGTAACTAATTAGCTGTTTTGTATTAGCGATAAAAAAGGATACCAAATTGGGCACAAACAAGGACGCAAAAATGGACACAAAACTAGTTGTAAAAAAGGACATACAACTAAATGTAAAATAGGATGCAAAAGGGGATGTCAAGTTGGGTGCTAAAAAGAAGCAAAAAATGATGCAAATTAATATGCCAAATGATGATGCAAATAATGGTGTAAATTTGGGCACAAATATATATATATATATATATATATATATATATATATATATATATATATATATATATATATATATATATATATATATATGAGAAAAGACATAAAACAAGATGCACAATGGGGCTAAAAAAAGGGTCAAACCAAGGATGCCATATTGGATGCCAAAAAAGATGCATAATTAGACGCAAATTCAGACTCAAACTTAGACACAAAATGAGATGCAAATGTGGACACAAAATGAGGCAAAAAAATGATGCAAATTTGGATGGCGAAAATGATGTAAAATTAGACACCTAAAAGGATGAAAAAATGGACGTAAATAATGGTGCAACATTGGACACATAAGTAGACACAAAAAAATGGTACAAAAATGGGCATAAAAATAGCTCAAACTTGGGTGAAATTTGAGATGCAATGTTGGATGCAAAAAATGATGTAAAACTTGGTTAAAAAAACAAATGCAAAAGTGGACGTAAAAAATGGCTCAAAAATGAATGTAACATTAGACAAAAAATGGGATGCAAAGGTCGACACAACACATGGCTTAACATAGGATGCAAATTTAGATGCTCAAAAGGATTTAAAATTGGATGCAAGAAATGGTGTTAAAAGCAATGCAAAATTGGATGTTGCAAATGATGCAAAATGGGATGTGAAAAAGGGATACAAATCAAATGTAAAAGTGGACATAAAAAATGGTCAAAAAAATATGTAAAAATGGGCACAAAATTGGATGAAAATTTTGGTTCTAAATCAAATTCAACATATGGTGCGAAAATAGGCACCAAAGCTGGTGCAAAAATAAATGCAAAAATAGGCACAAAATTAAAAGCAAAAAGTAGTTAAGACTAGATGAAAAACCTGGCGTAAGACTAGATGAAAAAATAATCACATAATGGATGCAAAAAAAGTGCTAAATTGGATGCAAAAGACGGTGTAAACTTGATGCAAATGATGGCGCAAAATTCAAAGAAAATAATGCCACAAAATAGGAAGCAAAAAAATATGAAAAATAGATGCAAAAAATGGCACAAAATTAGAAGCACGACCTGTTATAAAATCATATGCAAATCTTGGTGCAAAAATTGACGTAAAAAATGATGCATAATTTGGTGAAAAAAGGATGAAAAAGCTAGCGTGAAAAAGGATGAATAATCAGGCGCAAAAAAATGACGCTTCAAAAAATGTACAATAGAACCAAATTTAGCGCCAGGGCTGACGCAAATTGCATGTTTTTTTGTAGGAAAGATGAGGATTCCAATGAAAGAAGTGATAAAAACAGAGCTCTCAAGTTCATTCAGAGGATCCAGATGATATATAAAGCAGTGCAGGAACATTTGGAAAAGATTCAGGCATAGTATAAGGCCCGACATGAAAAGAAAAATCTTTATCATAAATTCAAAGTTGAATATCGTGTATAGCTTCACATCAGCAAGGACAGGTTGAAGGGAGAAGGAAAAAAATTTAAACAAATCGGATATGGTACATTCACCATCTTAGAAAATATTGGGAAAATTTTCTACCGCCTTAATCTTTTAACTTATATGCAAGATGTATTATGTAGTCAATGTAGATAACCTGAAACTTTATGAACCTCCCATGATCATGGATCCAGAGGAGAGTGGTCAAGCTCCATCAATGGATGATTTTTCTCCAGAGTACTTGGACAAGTTTCTAGAAGACATCATCCTAGACAAAAGGACTAGGACTTCACGACAGGGAGATGTGGATTACCTTCGAGTGGGTTTCAAAGGAATGCATCCCAACAAGGCACGATGGATTGAAAAAGAGAAGTGAGGGATCAATTCAGTCACCTACCTATTGATTGATAAGTTTTTTGTAGGACCAAAATCTCCTAAGTGGGGAGTATTGACCCAGGATATTCTTAAAAGGCTTAAAATTTAAATTTCACAAATCTTAGGAAAATTGACACCAAGTCGTAGATCTCATCCAGACGATTCCAACAACATAAACAGAACCTCAAATTGAGTCAGTATGACAAAGTTATGTTCATATGATTTTTTTGGAAAATAGTGAAAATTTTGGCATTGGCATTGCCATGTGGCACCATCTAGAGAGCGCCACATGGCACCAACTAGAGGGCACCACAGGTCACCCGCCAGAGATTCCACGTGGCATGAAGTGGCACCCTAATGGTTGTTGATGTGGTTGGAAAAGCTGGCACTTATGTGGCAATGTGGCATGGACGTGGACCAATTCATGGTCGCCACACATCCCAATCATCGGGCGCCACATGGCACCCCACAGTTGGCCACTATGTCCTACCAATTTAAAGTATATATAAAAAAAAATTAAAAAATAACGATTGGGGGTCGAACCCCCCAACCTCGGTAGTATCACCCAACATCATACCATTGTGCCAACAGTATATGATGTTAATTAAAATGGGTGTTGTGCACTATTTAAATCATGGCAGCTATAATGTTTAAAAAAATGGGGACCGTGGGGTTTGACCTCAAGACCCTCGTGGAACCAACGCCTTAATAAACCATGCTAGCCAACCACCCAACAATGGTGCCTTTGTTAACTTTGCTCTCTTATAGTTTTTTTAAACCGATGAAAACCCATTCGGTCGGACCAATCCATGGAGGAGAGAGAATAGGGGTCGGGAGTATAAATATAATACGTAGGAATAGAGGGGAGTCGTGCCCAGGCGGGCACGAAATTCAAGGGATAATATTTTGTAGCATATTCTAGGTATATTCTAGGGAATATTCTTGTAATATTCTAATATTTTGTGGAAGTCTTGAAGATTCCCCAAGGGCTCCAGAGGTGAATGTGACAAAACCATGTGAAGTTTATAGTAATTTTTCACAAAATTTCGAGACGAATCCATTGGTGCGATCAGAATTGAGATCTAAGCGGTGGTTTTTTGGGTCATCCCTAGATGTGAGGTATTGCCATATATTTTTCCATTATTTTTTTGAGATAATATAAAGGCCTCTCCACTTTCAAGCTAAGCCTAGAGACGTAGCTCACACATTGTGTGTGAACTTTGTTAACAAATCTTCATGCATTTTCATTGCATTTATGGTATTTTCATGATCTTTAAGCAATTCTATTTAACATCACCGAAGTAAAGATCCTGAATCACCTAAATAATATCATCATGGTATCTTTGTTTTTTGCACCTAATATTGTCTTCAATTCACACCCTTTATGTGTCATTGCACATTGTAACCCAACCTTATAGTCCTTTCAAAACCCTGCAGCTTCATGGTACCATTGCCTTGAGAACTCTTAAAATGAAACATAACCTTGCATTCCCTTTATAAACTACAATGTATCTGTGTGATGTGCATTTTAGACACAACATCATGTGTCCCTTCATCAACTGATTGATCCTAACTCGTTAAATTTGAAGTACATCATCCTAATTTATTTTGGATTTGGTCATCACTTATTACATTGACATTCATGTTTGATTAATTGTAATTTTATATTGTAAGAAATTCAATTCTTTCATTGTCCTGAAGATGGGAAAGATTTTCAAAAATAACTCGTTAGTTAGTTGAATTTGGTGAAAAACTTGGATTCTATTCATGAAGACCTTCATTCGAAAACATTGTAATTTGCCTCATGTTAAAGTAACTTCGATACCTTGGAAACCCAAAAAAATATTATTACAAATCCTAGAGAAATTTGACTTCTTATTAAGTCCCTTTAAAAGGCCAAGAATATAGTGATATTTTTGTCATTGAATTTGCATTATTTATTATTTGACTATAAATATTTACTATATTTGCTAATGTAAAATATTAGACAAATAATTTTTATTTTTTTGTGATATATTGAAAATTTATTTATATATCATTTTATTTGTGGAGAGAATTGAAATCTCATTGCAAAGTGGTAGCTACTTAATTGAGAATATGACAAAACACAAGAAAAGGCCAAAAAAAATTAGAAAGGTCAAAATTAAAAGGCAATAAAAAAATAAAAAAATAAAAAAAAACCTTGTCCAAGGGAAAAATCTTTTTCAACTATTTTTTCCTCCTTGAAACTCGTGATCTTTAGAAGATTTTTGGACAATATTATATACATTAATGTATATTCTATAAGTATAATAATATCATATGTGTGTGCACAAGGGAGAGAAATTCAAAATGCGGAGAGAGAAGCAAGGATAGAAATAAGATTCATTTGAGATGTTGAAGTAGAGGAAAAGATGTGAAGTTGGGTCCCAGATATTGGGAATACCAAAACTCGAGACTAGAGATATTTAGACCATTGATCTATGCTAGCATTTAAAAACAATGATGGGAAAATTCATAGTTGAATGCTCAGAAAATCAACAGGATATCCTAATTTCCATTGGCGAAGTGCAAGCACAAATGAGGAAGCTCAATGACAAGGTATCAATGCTAGCTAAGAAGATAGTGGATCTAAATTTCCCCGATTATGAAGAATAAATTGAATTCCCGGACACCATCCAGGTGGATAAATGCTCTCAATTAAGTTTTATTATGCATATTATTAGCAACAAGGCTACAATCATAGATGTTGTGGTGATATAAATTTATGGAGGAACGAAATGAAATACAAATTTAAACAAAAACAAAAAGCTATAGCAAAAATTGAACTTTAATTCATTAATAAAATATTGAAAATTGTTTACATGCAAAATGGAAATAAACTAGCTCGGGAAATGGTATCTTATCTCTAAAAAGAGATGTGGTAGCTACATGCCTCTCATTTTTTTTAAAATGAGGCTTGAAGGCTATTTTATCATTAATAAATAAAGGGAAACCCTAAACATCCAAAAACTTAAACCTAGGAGATGAAGCGCCAAAAACTTGTGGGCCCCGTTGGGGTTAACTGGAACGTTAACTTCCCGAGGTCGTAACTTTGGCATACGATCTATGTTTGGCTATCATAATACCTTTTTTTTTAGATCTCCAAGAGGAGACAAAAAAATACCAATAAATTGGTCTTTCATGTTTCTAGTCTCTCCATTTTCCCCAAAAAATGTCTTTTATGCGCTCAAAACGGCTTCGGAAGTTTATGACCTGAGAAACTACTAAAAATAGTAAGTTGTGCTACAATTAAGGAAAACAAAAGAAACAATTGTGGGGGTCCAGAGGAATAAGTGGTTGGCCACCAATATCCACCTAGATCATTCATCCCCCCCTTAGGAAGCAATGGTCCCCATTGCATTGAGTGCCTCCATGAGATGGGGAAAATTCTACTAAACTTGGTCCCTGGTGAGCCATATTCCTTAGTGCAGGAGTTGGTCAGCTTTGACAACCCAATACAATTGGACCTTTTGTTGGCAAGTGGTCTTGATCTGTGTGTCCATAATCTGATAATTTGTGGCTTTTTCCATGCAGTCTGGGTTGAGATATGATGGTGTTAGTTGTTCTACCAAGTCTGATGTGTCCAACAATGGTGAAAAGTATGGCCGAAGGCGGTCCACATTGAACATTGGGTGCAGGCCAAGGAATGGGGGAATTATGAGCTTGAAATAATTTTCACCCATAGCCTTGGTGATGGTGTAAGGCCTGTATCGGAGTGGTTGAATCTTCTGATGGGCTCCGGAAATGCATTCTTTCTACAAATGAAACCAAAATTTGTCTCCCAACTTAAAATTTTGTGGCACCCAATGATGATGATGTCGTTGCTTATACTTGGCATTGGAATTCTCCAAGATGTTATGAAAATATTGGCACATGTGTTGGATGCATTCCATAAACCTATTTTCTTTATCAACCTTGGACTGTACATGTGTGGATTATGTATGTGTAGTCGCATGAGGCATGGCAACATCATCGGACACAATAGTTGAAATACTAAACCCACTTGAAAGGGACTGCCACCAGTCAAGCTATCGAGAGCTTTGTAATAATTATGTTTCACATGAGGAAGGCTATCATCCCAGGTTCGTGTATGCTTTATGTTTTAAATGTGGAGTATGTGCACTATCATCCCATTGACAACCTCTATCTAGCTATAATTCTATGGATGGAATGCATTCAACTTGGTGAGCTTGGTGTCCAATAGTGTCTAGAGGCTTGCCCAGAATTTCCTCATGAACTTTATATCCCGATATGATATAATGGTCTACGAGATCCAAAAATGTACCCACACTCATTCAAAGAAGTGTATAAACACGTAGATTCAAACCGGTATTTTTAATATGCTAAAAAAAATACTTGAAACTACTCTACAAATTTATGGAAACCAATTACGATCGCACATTCACATGAACAAGAAAGAGAGAATTTCAATTGCACAACACAAATATTTATCTAGGGAAAAACTCATATAAAAACCTCGCTATCTGTATATTGAATAAGTCATAAAATATGAGAACAATACAATGTTTCTCTCAAACTTGATATCTCTTTGCACTATCTTTGTCTGTCTCATTGATTCCTAGGCAATATTGGCTCAATACTTATCCAAATTCTTGGCCTCGGGATTCCCTATTTCCTTGCATAGTTTTTTGGACAATTATGCCCCTATTAACAAGGAAATTACCCAATAATGATTGCGCAATACATCAAGGCTATTCCTCTGACTCCATGCACCACCCGCACAATTTTATGATTATATAATTGATAGTACACTTCCCTTTAACTCCAATCTCAATTAGGTCTTCCACAGAAATGACATGCATGAGTTATTTTTTAGTGAATTATCAGATTGATCACTACATGTGAATTAAATCTAATTTAATTCACTTGACCTCTCACTATTTCCTCCATCAGTTAGAACTAGTTAAACTTACTTTAACTCAAATAAATTAAGTTAATTAATTGCAACTCAAAATAAACTCAACCAGGGCTCCTAAAAAGCATGAGAAACTCTACATGACTCTAGTTTGACTCTCAACTCGAATGAACTGAACTAACTAAGTATTCCTGACTTAGTTAAATCGTACAAGTTTTCATGTGATTTGGAATTACAATTTACTTCTAATTTAATTAAGGGGAAATTAAATTAGAAGCCTCTTCTTTTTTCCATTTTCAACACTCCCTCTCAACAAGAAAGGAATTCAACTCTATCCCAATCTGGTACATTTGGAATTTTCTACATGCAACACATCTCTCTAGTGTTGTTGCTACTACAACTTCTGAAACTCAAAAGCACCCAAACTGAATCAATTGTGATCAGTATGATGCATTTGTCACCTAAGTCTCTAGCTGCTACAATAAATTGCACTGTCTACTGAAAACTTTGCATTGTTTCTGACTCTACACTGCTACCAGCTCTGCACTACGCTCCCCAATATCTGAATGGTGCTAATCTATGCATTTTTTACTCTAACGTCTGACCACTTCAGACACCACTGATCCATCCTACTACTGTATATTGTGGCCCCTATAGCAAGGTAATGATCTATGAGACAATAAATCTCAATGGACCCTGCCCAAATTTCTACACTCTTGCAACTATTACTTCACATTACCCCACCTCTAACCTATAAGTATGGCTACATGTGCTCCCTCTTCCCACTTGGCTCGAAATTTCCCCCTACTAGAGGTCTCTTCTTGAGTAGACGTCTCCACTCGGTCTTCTCTTTGCTTCTCTAATTGTGGTTGCTTCTCTAATTGTGGTTTCTCCACAACTTTATGAGGTTGTATGTTGAGAGGTAATTCATGCTCCCTCTCAAGAACCAAGTCTCTAACCTTTTCCTTGCTCCTCAAATATTTGCATGTATCTTTGACCTCAAGTGCATACATATTTTTTGACTCGCACAACAATCTACTTCACCCGTTTTGTGGCGATGTGTCTAAGGAAAACGTTTCCTTTGCTAAATATCACATCGTAGCCACAGTATTCCAATACCGCTACAGAAACAAGATTCTTCTTTAATCTTGGAACAAACAATACATTTGTGAGTCTAAGAAGGAAGCCATAATCCCTTTGAAAGGTAACAGTACCAATACTAGTTGTGGTGTAGCTTCCATCATCTCCAAACTCTATGTTATTCTTGAGGTCTTTCTCCTCCAAGTCACTAAAGATATCTCTATTCATGGTCATATGGAATGAGGCACTGCTGTCAAGATACCACATGCATCCCATTACAATTATTTTCATGCATGCAATGAGAATGAAATCAAGTTCGAATTTTGAAGTTAGAGCTTCACTTGTTGCTGCTACTGCAGACTCCTTATTGCTTGCCTTCTTTTGTGGAAATTTCATAGCATAGTGCCCGAACTCGTGACATTGAAAACACTTGATGTTGGACAAGTCTTTATTTCCCTCTTTTCCTTGGGACTTCTTTCCCTTGGCTTTCTCTCTTTTGCTGACTAATGCAAAGTATTCTTCTATTTCTTTGGAAGAGGTCTCGTCTCTGGTGTTCCTCCTAATCTCTTCCTTCACCAAGTCAGACCATAATCTCTCCCACTCTGGTAGCTTCTCCCTCCCATTTACCGAATCCTGGAAGTTGTGCCATCTCTTGCGAAGGCCTAGAAGTGCTAGGCTCGTCAAATCATCCTTGGAAACAGTAACACCAACAGTTCCAAGGTCATCCTGACATTGGGTGAACTTTTTCAAGTACTTTGGTATTATGTCGCCCTCCTCCATATTTATTTTTTTGAGCTTGTCCTTTAGTGCCAACTTCCTGTGGTCACTATTGTTCTAAAACAAACCTGTTAAGGCCTTCCACATAGCATATGGAGTTTCCTTTCCATGGAGGTTCGATACAATATGATCTCGAACTCATTCTAACAAAATCCTTCTCTCCTTTGCTAGGTTCTTCTTCCATGTCGCCATATCTTGAGAATCTGTAGTTGCGGGCTTAGGAATATCATTGTTTATGAATTCCTTCAGCCCGTTGTCTTCCAACATTTCCTCCATTTTTTCTCTCCAAGCTATGTAATTTGAACTACCCTCAAGGGAATATTCGAGTCTCAATCCAGAGAAAAACATCAAGATCTTGTTGCTAGTCCTAAAGAGTAGATCTGCAAATTGATTCACCTACTCAGTACAAACTAGTATTCTTCTATTCTATAGTGATTTTTTCTCTGATACCATATATAAAATACATGTAGATTAAAAATTATATTTGTAATATGCTAAAACAAAATACTTGAATCTACTCTACAAATTTCCATAAACCAATTACGGTCGCACAATCACATGAACAAGAAAGAGAAAGAATTTCAATCGCACAACACAGAGATTTATCTAGGGAAAGCCTCAGCTAAAACCCCCGTTATTTTTATATTGCATAACTTAGAAAATATGATAACAATACAATGCTTCTCTCAGGTTTAGAGCTCTCTGCACTATCTATGTTTGTCTCACTGCTTCCTAAGCAATATTGGATCAATAATTAACCAAATTCTTGGCCTCGGGATTCCCTTCTCCTTGGGAATTTTCTAGGGTAATTAGGCCCCTATTAACAAGTAAATTCCCCAATAAGGATTGTGAAATACATCAAGGCTCTTCCTCTGACTCCATGCACCGCCTGTACAATTTTCTGATTATGCAACTGGTAGTACACCTCCCTTTAACACCAATCTCAATTGGGTCTTCCTCGGAACTGACATGCATGAGTTATTTTTGAGTGAATTATCAGTTATATGACTGATTATTGCATGTGAATTAAATATAATTTAATTTACTTTACCTCTCACTAGTTCCTCCATTAGTTAGAACTAGTTAAATTGAATTTAACTCAAATAATTTAAGTTAATTAATTACAACTCAAAATAAACTCCACCAGGGCACCTAAAAATTAGGAGACACTCTACATGCCTCTAGTTTGACCCTCAACTCAAATTAACTGAACTAACTAAGTCTTCCTGACTTAGTGAAGTCATACAAGTTGTCATGTCATGTGGAATTACAATTTACTTATAATTTAATTAAGGGAAAATTAAATTAGAAGACCCTTCTTGTTTCCATTTTCAAGTTTTCTTATTGCCATTTTCAACAGAAGATTTTGGCAGTCTCCTCTGTTGTGATACTCTTATTGCAGACCGCTAATATAGCCATCTTATAAAATGTGTCCATGGCGACAAATACACAATCATTACCATGCTTGGTAGAAGGGAGGACATATAGATAGTCCATGGATATGGATTCCCAGGGTTGGATGGGAGTAGGAATAGGAGTGTATAGGCCTTCCATCTTGATGGATGGCTTGGCGATGGCACATGCAGTGCAAGATCTGATATATTTTCCAACATCTTGTGATAGTTTGGGAAAATAAAAATATTTCTGTAGTACGACCACCATTTTATCCACACCAAAGTTTCATGCGACCTGATTATAGTGCACCTCCCAAATCAGTTGGCACGCTCTCTTTAAGGAACACAAAGGTGTCTCGGGTTGCATAATAATGCATCCTTGAGGTGGAAATCTAGATCTTTCTTGCCATCCACTAGCATATGGTATTTGGTGGTGAACTCTAGATCATTTTTGTACATTTGAGGCCATCTAGAGGTCTCCTGGCTGTAAGCGTTGAAAAAAGTAGTCAGTGTTGCAACTGGGAATCGACTGTAATATTCCAAATCTGGAACAGCTAGCAAGGCATGACTGGAAAACGCATTTTCAAGTAATGGCTGCTACAGGAATTGAAACCAAGACCTGGATCCCTTAGAACAATGTTTCTAAGTGCTAAATTCAAGAGGAGGCTCCAAATAAATCCTTTTAAGCGGGTTAAACAGATCTCCCACACTTAGATGTCCTCAAAAAGGTGCCCGATGAGGGACTACAAAAATACATGAACATATAATGGAATGACAGCGTTATTATGGTAAGCCTGAGTACATGAAGATGTAAATAGCCAACAAGTGTATAATATAGCAGCAAAAGAGTACAATGCTTTGAGGAATAAATCACTCAAGCTAGGCAATGAGAGCCTCAATAGATCATGTACAAGAAAATGACTAGACACTGCTACATCTGAAAAGCCCTGGCTAAAATAACGCAGTTTATAGGAGACAATGCAAAAAAATACATGATGATAGAATGATATAACAATATCATCTCAAATAAATGAGGGGGAGCAAGCTCTAAACCCCTGAAAATAACAACACAATAATCCTCAAGAGGATTGGCTACAATATAGATACAAATGGCAATTCTGCAAAAATGCCGAAGTTGCTGGGTAGCAGCTGCAACTCTAAAAATAACTGGAGATGGCTGAAGATGATTTACAATCTGAAATAAACCTCCTCCAACAGATCTCTCAAGTGATAGGCTGATCTTATCCCTGAATATCTCCTCCTCGAGGATGATGGTGCAACACCTCACTACACATATGCAATGAAATAACGCAGTATGGAGAATGGATTGCACTGTCTATGATGGGATATGCCTGGCCTTGATGCCAAGATATGCAAATCAGCTTTGAAACCTTCCTTACTAACCTTCTTGAGGAATAGAGACTCCCTCCTCTGAAAGATGAGACAAGAAATGGTGTTATGGAACCCCTCCACTGCAACACCCAACAACACTACGTTATACTTTAGCAGAAATAACGTAGTGACTGAAGTAGTGGCTTTGGCCTTGAGCCAAGATGTGGATAAAATGAAGTGCAATCCTTTAAGAGGCCTCTCAACGAGGAGAGGAAATCCTAAACAGGAATCCCTCGTGCTAAACAGCACTGCAACTTAGTTGAACAGCCGGAGATTGCAAATAGTTTAATCAGACAAATGATCAAATGCTCAAAGATATCTCACTATGGCTGCCTCTTCCTCCTTTTATACAAGTGAATGCCTCTTTGCCCTGGACCCCACACATTAGGGTTTCTTCCACAAATAATATTCCTCCCTCTCAAACTGCAATGTCTTCTCATGCAAGCTACACCTCTTAGGCAGCGTTGTTGACTTGGTCAAACTTGACCTTGTCCTCATGCAAATTGCCCCTTTTCACACTGGAAAGTGCAAAATAAGCTGCTCCAATGATCCCTTTAACAATATGAGGGATTTTATTCCTACTCATGGGCCTTTTACCCATTTTTATTCACCTCCTAAGTGAAATTAGCAAAAATTAATATTCCAATTTGATGCATGCAAATTTTGGAATATTACAGTCCTCCCCTCTCAAAGATTGCTTGTCCTCAAGCAAGTGTAAGGATAGACTGAATTATTTTCTCCTCCTCTCCCTGTAGCATCCATGTATGATGATCTCCTCCAAGGAAAGTGATGCTATCTCATCAATCAAGCCTCCACATTGCCCCTCCTCAGCATGCAAGTTAGCAATCAAGCTATCATCATGTAAAGGTGAAATACTCAAGAGGATAGAAAAGTGATGTCTAGAGGTCCCCTTGAAGAATGGGATCTGAAATATAATGGGAACCATCTCTCCCATATGGATCCTCAATCTCCAAGCTATGAGCCATGCAAAATGATTCACGTCCCAACTAGGCAACTCCTGAAAGTTGTCCTCTACCTTTGGCTCCGGCAAAGTAGGTGGGATGAAAAGCTGCACATGGTATACAATGCAACCTACCCCACGCTGTCCATCTCTCCACTTATGATAAGTGTAAAGTGTTGGTTTTCCATGCACTGCAATAAGTTTTCCCTCAAGTGGAAAAATGAGGACTAGACCTCCAAAGATCTCTTCCCCAACGCTGCAAATCAAGTTGGCCCAAATCCTTCCATATATGATGAGTCGGAAGTCACCATCATATGGATTCCATCCAATCATATGACCCCTCTCATAAAGAGACAAATGTTATGTTGTGGTGGTCATACAATCTCCCATGCTCCCCTTAGAACATGTAGTGCAAAAATTGTGAGGAATTTCTCCCTCAAAGGACACATCCATCCCATGTGTCTTTCCCCCAAACATGCTCCTCATAAAAACAGAAACAATAGAACTATAGGAAGCAAAAATGAGAATCATACTTGCTGCCATATGCAAAAAATGAGAAGAAAAATTGTCCCTCAAGTGCAACCAATGCAGCTTGACCCTCCACTGCAATAGAGACTGATAAAAAGAGTGGCCTCTCAACCACTTGTTTGTTGCTCCAATCTCGTTAAAAGTATGGAGGAAGTGAATAATGTAAGGTGTACAATGAGCATGACCTCCATAATATATATTTTCCCCAAGTCCTCCTAGGGAATGGCTATCAATCATGCTTATGGCCTCGTCTAAACCATTGGGTCTAGAAAAAATAATGCTCCTCCTTGGAGCATCATCCTGCACATGTATGGTGAAGGGACATACATCATATGAATAGTCATGAAAATAATCAACACCCTTACCATATGTTCTATTCATACCAATGGAGTGGCTCATAGATGAGTCTCCTCTCCTCCTCAAAGAGAAAAGAGGTGGTTGTGCTAACTTCTGCATAGAGTTATGTCTCTCCTCCATCTGCATCTGATCCATGCATCTCTGCATATGCTGATATATCTTCTCCTCAATGCCCTTAAAAAAATACCCCTCCATGATGGTGTGGTATGCTCTCATAGAACAAGTGGGACTGAAAAGGAAATACTCCTGAGCTACTTGTAGCAACTTCTCCTTGAGATTGGAAGCTCTAGGAAAGAAGATCCTACCATGATAAAAGATGACCCCATCTCTAACTGAATATCCATCCTCATGCAACTGGTCATCCAAGATCATGCAAGAGAAAATATCCTTGGAATACTCCACCAACAGCTGGGAGTTCCAATATGGATGTATCCTCCATAGTGACAGCGCTGATGATATCTCATGAAGAGCACCTGTCATATGGTCACCATCTTCTTTGACATCTCTCATGCCAAAGATGCAAGTTGGAAGGTTGCTATCCTTCCCCTGTTACTTCTGCCACAACGCAGAATCTGAAATGGAAGTGGGTACTGATGATGTTGAGAGAATTCTCTCTCCCTCCTTGAGTCTACCCAAGACTCCCAGCACTGTATCAAGCTCTCCCAAGGTTCCCACTCCTCTGAAATCACTGAGTAGTGCCTCAACTGGTGAAGCATCCATCCTCCTCTGCTGATCCAGTGGTCTCCCTAGAAAAATGTCTCCATGCAATGAGACATCATTATCAAGAGATGACTGAATAGACGAATGGAGATAATTCCCCATGCTTCCACTGCGCAATCCAATCACCTTCTTAGGTGCATCAACCTCCTAAAGTGGATATGGATGTATACATCTCATCTCATGAAGTTGTGTCTTCTCCCTACCTCTCCCTTGTGTCTCCATGGTTCCACACCTCCTCAACAATGGCACATGAGTTGTGCCTTGATCTCCACACATGAGATCATGGGGACTTCCTTGCAAAGATGAAAGCATCCCTCTATTTGGAGCAAGAGCTCCTCCTTCCTCTTCATGAGGTGATAGATCAACTCCAGATCTAACAGCGTTGTTTCCCTCAATCTATGCAACATGAGTGGGAAACCCTCCAATGATTGGATCCATTTTTGAAGAAGAGATCTCTATGCTCCCTTTCTCAAAGGTGAGAGGTGGAAATTTCTCTCCCGGCAAAGTATGGTGCATGTTTTCAGCCTTCCTCATGGTTTTCTGAAATGGAATTGCGTTCTCATGCAAGGGTTTTGTTTGAGTTCCCTTGTTTGGCTCCACCATATGTTTTTCATGAATCCTTCTATCAAATCTTTCCACTAATGCCTTAGTGAAATTTGCATAAGATGCAATGTTTACGTTTCTCAAAGAAAAAGATTCAAAGATCCACCAGGCATAGGCCTTACCTTTCAAATGCAGCGCTGCAACTTTGATGGCTTCTGCTTCGGGAATTTGGTGCTGCTGCAAGAAGGTCTCTAACTCCTCCACCCAAGCTTTGGCTGAACATATAGGTGAACCCTCAAAGGTAGATAGATGAAATCTATCCTGTTGCTCTCTTCCTTTCACCTTCATCTTGCAAAACTCTGAAAAACTGAGATGACCTCGGAATTTCTGAGTTTGAAACTCATACTCTTTCAAGAAATCACTAAGGCTTTCCCTCCTAGAAACCTTTTCTTCTCTTTCCATCTCTCTTCCGGCAATCCTGGGCATGTGACTGCGCTGAGTATTAGGATGTGTAGCTGCTTGCTCACACTCTTTAAATCTAGAGTTTGCTTTAGATTCAAACTCTCTTGGAGATTATTCATACATATCCCTTCGGATCTTCTTGAAATCATCATGAATGTTATGTGCTGATTTAGGAATAATCTTTTTAAGCTTATCCCCTTTCTCTTCTCCAAAAGATGGAGTCTTTTTCCTGCTTATTTCTCTATCTCCTTGATGAGAATAGGAAGTGCAGGGTTCTTCATCTTCTTTCTTCTTATCCTCCTTGGGGAGGTTCTTCATGGATCTGAAATATGATGAGATAAAGCCCATCCTCTTCAATCTTCTAATCTCTTGGGCTTAGACTCACAGGCTGAGCCAAGACTATGCTCTGGTACCACTGTAATATTCCAAATCTGGAACAGTTAGCAAGGCATGACTGGAAAACGCATTTTCCAGTAATGGCTGCTACAGGAATTGAAACCAAGACCTGGATCCCTTAAAAAAATGTGTCTAAGTGCTAAATCCAAGAGGAGGCTCCAAATAAATCCTTCTAAGTGGGTTAAAAAGATCTCCCACACTTAGATGTCCTCAAAAAGGTGCCCGATGAGGTACATCAGCAATACATGAACATATAATGGAATGAAAATTTTATTATGGTAAGCCTGAGTACATGAAGATGTAAATAGCCAACAAGTGTATAATATAACAGCAAAAGAGTACAATTCTTTGAGGAATCAATCACTCAAGCTAGGCAATGAGAGCCTCAATAGATCATGTACAAGAAAATGACTAGACACTGCTACATCTGAAAAGCCCTGGCTAAAATAACGCAGTTTATAGGAGACACTGCAACAAAATACATGATGATAGAATGATATAACAATATCATCTCAAATAAATGAGGGGTAGCAAGCTCTCAACCCCTGAAAATAACAATACAACAATCCTCAAGAGGATTGGCTACAATATAGATACAAATGGCAATTCTGCAGAAATGTCGGAGTTGCTCTGTAGTAGCCGCAACTCTGAAAATAACTGGAGATGGCTGAATATGATGTACAATCTAAAATAAACCTCCTCCAATAGATCTCTCAAGTTATAGGCTGATCTTATCCCTGGAGATCTCCTCCTCCAAGATGACGGTGCAACCCCTCACTGCACATATGCAATGAAAATACGCAGTATGGAGAATGGACTGCGCTGTCTATGATGGGATATGCTTGGCCTTGATGCCAATATATGAAAATCAGCTCTGAAACCTTCCTTACTAACCTTACCAAGGAATAGAGACTCCCTCCTCTGAAAGATGATACAAGGAATGGTGTTGTGGAACCCCTCCACTGCAACACCCAGCAACACTACGTTATACTTCAGCAGAAATAACGCAATGACTGAAGTAGTGGCTTTGGCCTTGAGCCAAGATGTGGAGAAAATGAAGTGCAATCCTTCAAGAGGCCTCTCAAGAAGAAGAGGAAAACCTAAACAGGAATCCCTCGTGCTAAACAGCACTGCAACTCAGCTGAACAGCTGGAGACTGCAAATAGTCTATCAGACAAATGATCAAATGCTCAAAGATATCTCACTATGGTTGCCTCTTCCTCCTTTTATACAAGTGAATGCATCTTTTCCCTGGACCCCACACAGTAGGGTTTCTTCCACAAATAATATTCCTCCCTCTCAAACTGCGTTGTCTTCTCATGCAAGCTACACCTCTTAGGCAGCGTTGTTGACTTGGTCAAACTTGACCTTGTCCTCATGCAAATTGCCCCTTTTCACACTGGAAGGTGCAAAATAAGCTGCTCCAATGATCCCTTTCACACTATGAGGGATTTTATTCCTACTCATGGGCCTTTTACCCATTTTTATTCACCTCCTAAGTGAAATTAGCAAAAATTAATATTCCAATTTGCTGCATGCAAATTTTGGAATATTACATCGACTAAGGCAATATGAAACATGATTAGTGTTGCCTTTTTTTATTCAATATTCAAATGGAATTGTTGGAGATATGTAGACCACTTCTGATGGTGATCGTTCGGCTACTTCCCTGTGTCTGTATAAACTGAAGAGGTCATTGATCTGTGTGGATGATCGTCTCCTTCCCGAAAATGTAATGTTTCCATTTCTTACAAGTTTGCATGATATAATACATCACTTTATCATAGGTGGGGTACTTCTGAATTTTATCAAAAAAGTGTCTCACTAAGATAGGCCACTAGATGCCCTTGTTGGGTGAGGAATACACCAATAGCATAGTCGGAGGCATCTGTCTAAATTTCAAATGGTTGTCGCAAGTCTAGAAATGTGAGTACATATGTAGAGAAGAGGCGGTGCTTTAGCTCAACAAACGCATTTTTTTGGGACTCAGACCAAGAAAACTTTTCTTTCCCTCCGCCCTTGCTAATCTAACTCAAAGGCCAAGTGATATGGGAAAATCCAAGCACGAACCTCTGATAAAAATTGGTAGGGCCCAAAAAGCTGTGAATATCTATTAAAGTGTATAGAAATTTAATACAAAATATGTATTTCTTGGATTCACCCGATCTAACAATGTACTAAAGTTAAATACTGAATCACTTCTACAAATATTTTGTGGAATTAAAAACAACAAAATTTCCAATCACATGAAGCAAAGAAGAATAGATCAAAACCACAACACCAGATATTCCCGGGGAAAGCTTACTGCTCAAAACCCCTCTATCATATATTGTAAATTCCACAAGGAATCATGAAACAATTACATACAAAACTCTTCTCACAAGAGTTCTCAGTACACCAGCTAATTGTATCACACTGTCATACAAAAATTAGAAATTACCTTAGCCAATTTACTATCTACAGACGGCCTGCCTTGCTCACACAGTTCTTGATGAATGCAATCCTTAATCACAAAAAATTTCAACCTTCCTCAACTGCGCTGAGTATCATGGGCATCCTGTGGTGTTTTAACCACACCCGGGTAGCCTGCTAATATCACAACTGATAGTTACACTTCCCTTTCACCTAGATCTCAACTGGGTCTCCATTGGATCTGACATGCATAGAGTTAATAATAGTAAAAACATCAGTTGCATGTGATATCACTACATGTGAATTAATTAATATTTAATTCACTCGATCTCTCACTAGTGTATCTGCAGTTACAACTAGCAAAACTGACTTTAACTCACTTAACTAAGTTAAACTGATTTACAACTTGCACAACTCATCGAACACTGCACTTCCAACTCTGTTACAACTAGAATCACTCTGTTACAACTCAAGTCAACCTGCATGTCCCACCAACCAACCTCATAACTCAAAATTCACTTAGCTAACTGATTTTCCACTTCAGTGAACTATTTTAAGGTCCCCATTGAGAATATATTATTGTTTATTGTCCAAATAATATTAAGGGATAATAATAATAGTCGACATGCATCTATAAATAGACATGCAATCTATAAATAGAACTTGCACATACATCTATAAATAGACATGCAACTATAAATAGAATTTTCTCATGCATATAAAAATAGACATCCACCTAAAAATAGCTTGTGTGGGCCCCACCTAATGTAGGTGCTTAATTTTCACTAGGCTCAAGGATGTTCTTTCCGGATACCAATTTCACTGTTTCTTGTTGCAAACTTCAACACTCCCTCTCAACAAGAAAGGACTGTCTTTGCATGCGACATGCAACACTTCTGAAACTGAATAACCTTCTAACAACTGAATCAGTAAAATGCATATGTCATCAAAGTCTTCTAACTTGTTGCTAGCTACTACACATGTCTAATGGATCCTCTGCGTTGCTGACACCTACATCCATGCACTCTGCACTTTCTACCGACTCTGATATGCGTCCAATATCTGACATTGTCACTTTGATTTCATGTCCTCACGACATCTTACTGCATCAATCCAACTGATCCTGCTACTACTGCTCTATGGGCTCCTTGTAGCCAGGTTCGATTCATGAGATCCACACCATCTCAATGAATCCTACCCAAAATTTCTTCTTGGTATTATTCATGCATGTCGCCACACCTCTCACCTAGTGGTATACATGCATGCACTCCCTCTATCCATCTGGCTCGAAATTTCTCTGCAAGAGTGGTTCCTCCCACTCCATGATCCTCTACATGTGGTTGCTCCACATATTGAGGTTCAATCTTACCTGCATGCAAATCCAGATCCCTCTCAAGGGTCAATTGCATGACTTTATCACACTTCCCAATGGTAGGAAGCTCTGTAGAAATCACATCTACATCAAATCTATAGAGGTTCTTCTACATCTCCAATTGTGGTTGCTTCTGATCAGGTGATCATGTCCAAGAGGAAAAAAAATGCTCAAAATTGGAACTGCTCAGAATTGGTTGCAAACAAAACGACCAGATAGGCCTCATCGCTGTGATTCTGGCGCCGTGAATGGGACCCAAATCCGATGTCATATGAAAAAAATATTGAAGTTTTAAAACGCCCAATAACCTTCAAAACAAGACCTTTGAACTCATAAATTTGTCATCTTCAGAAAAATTTTATGGAAAAAAATCCATTTTTTGTGGTTTTATGATGGCCTATCAGAGGGTGCCACGTGGCCTGCCTGGAGGCTGCCACATGGCCCCAGACCCAAGGTTCAATGTTTGGTTAAAACGCATTTGGTTGGATGACCCGATCCCTCAGGCAGAGGTCGACCCAAGCTTAACAGGTAATTGAAGGCTTTTGGGGTTCAAAAGATTCCCAATTGGGAGGTGTGATTAGGTCATCATGTCCAAGAGGAAAAAAAATGCTCAAAATTGGAACGGCTCAGAATTGGTTGCAAACTGAACAACCGAATAGGCCTCATCGTTGTGTTCTAGCACCGTGAACAGGACCCAAATCCGATGTCGTATGAAGAAGATATTGAAGTTTTAAAACGCCCAATAACCTTCAAAAAAGGACCTTTGAACTCAGAAATTTATCATCTTCAGAAAAATTTTATGGCAAAAATTTGATTTTTTATGGTTTTATGATGGCCTATCAGAGGGTGCTATGTGGCCTACCCGGAGGCTGCCACGTGGCGCCAGACCCAAGGTTCAAATTTTGGTTAAAACGCATTTGGTTGGATGACCCGACCCCTTGGGCGGAGGTCGACCTGAGCTGAGCGTGTTTGGGTCATTCGGGCATGACCCGACCTGAACGCATAAGGTTCAGCCTTCGTGCAGCGGAAAACGGTTCAGTCGGGCGGAGGTCGACCCGACCTAAACAGAGTCGGGTTAGGTTATAGCGGCGTCGTTTGAACGTTTGAAATGGCGGAAATTGTTAAGGTGAAGCCCTCACGGCTTAAGGTTGCGGGTCTTGTGACCACACGCCATAACAGGGAGCTAAGTTTTTTAGAATGGGTTAAAATATTTGGGTTAAGCCCCTTTGGGGTTAGCCCTCACCACAGGACCTTCGCCCATGACCATGGGCGGGGGCTAAATCCTTAACCACCAATGTAAATTGTTTCCAACTTAACCGCATGTGAACAGTTAGTTGAACTGACAGTTAAAGTTAATGTTTCTGCCAATTTTAGCACGCGGTTCCGACATGTTCGGAGCTTCCGCCTTTCTGGTGGAGCTAACTGGAGTTAGCCAAGTTTAGTGGGGGTTTTTGAGGGCCACTAGGCAAAATACTGTTGGGATCATAACTTTCTCCATATTCGACCAAATTAGACAAAATTTTAGTCAATTTTGGGTATTCAGAGAATTATGGAGCCATTGGGACAGGTTGCAGAGCCAACAGAGGTGTTTTTCAGCCATTTTTTCTTTAGGGAAGCTTGGAGAACCATAAGGGCCATGAGGGAAATGGAGCTGCATTGGGATACACTTCACTGTTTGAGGTGAAATAAAAGCCATACTTAGCTTATTTATGTCTTCTGAATTCATTTTCACAATTGTTTCAACCTGTTTAGGCTTCTTTCTCACTGTAAAACCAATTTGAGCAACTTAATAGAGCAAGGACATGCCCATTGGGAGCCTTGGACCCGGCAAATGTAGCCCAGGTGGGGTGAAATTCCTCATCATGTTATTGTGTTGTTATGGTGAAGTTATGTTGATGTGTATTTCTGATTCAAGATGTTAAATAGTCATTTTAATTAACATTCCCTCACACATAAACTAAAAAATAGTTACCAAAAACACTTTGTTTAATTTGCAATACATGACAAACACTTTGCACAATTAATTAAATGGAAATGAATATTTTGAATAGCAGATACAAATAGTTTCATTTTCAAATTAGTTGGTATCGAAGCTAAGGATTTGAGCCTTAGGAGCTAGAGTTTTACTCAGCATTTGTTTTGTGCAAAGATATAGTTGATTGTTTGCAAGTTTTGATGCTTACTAGGCTTAAAGTCAAGAGAGGTGAAGGACATTTGGTTAGTGTAAAAAGTAATGCACAACCAAGAAGGGTCAGAGAACCACCTCCAAGAGCCATAGAAACAGCTTCAAGCATGTCTTCAAGAGAGGGAGAAGCTCCTGAAGATATGGATCCCAAAGAAGAGGAACGGGTGTTCCGAAAGGCTTTCTTGGATATGACTGAGATGGTAAGGATACTCTACCAAGAAAGGAATGATAGGCTTGTTGGAGAAGGGTCTAACATTAGGGGAATTTTGAGGTATAAAATGGGCCTCCTAAGGAAATTATAAAATAATAGTGGAAAAAATCAAATAAGATTTGATGACATCATCAAATTTTAGAGGGAAAAATGAAAAAATTACTTTTTCAACTCATATTTTCAACTTATCTCCCTAGTTTTTTACTCAAATTTCGAGCGGGAGTACTCGTTGGATGTGAAATTTAATTCCCCATCCAAGGAGTACCCATGTTGCATACTTTCGATGGGTCCTACTACACGAAAAATGAGAAATACATAAAAAAACGTGATTACACTCACGTTTTTTATGTATTTCTCATTTTTCGTGTAGAAGAGTTCATCGAAAGTATGCAACATGGGTACTCCTTGGATGAGGAATTAAATTCCGCATCCAACGAGTACTCCCACTCAAAATTTGAGTAAAAATTTTGGGAGATAAGTTTAAAATACGAGTTGAAAAAGTAGTTTTATTATTTTATTATTTTTTAATATTTGTACCCTTTTATTTAAAAAATGGTAAATCATCCCCCATGGTTGACATCATCATCTTGAATCCTGTTGGTTGTTATAAAGTTTAATTTTGTTGTACATTTTTCTTAGGAGGCCTATTTTAGACCTCAAAATTCCCCTAATGAAACCAGAAAGAAGGAGAGGGTTTTTCAGGAGGAAAGAAAAGTGATGACAATTCAAAGAAAGGACACGAAGGAAATGGTGATCCACCATACCCATCTTCATCTTCCTCTACATCTTCATCCTCAACTTCGATAAATCAATCTCACAAGTATAAAACCACTGGTAAAAGTCCATTTTTAAAGGTTGATGTTAAATTTGAGTTGCCTATGTTTAACGGTGAAGTCAATGCAGAGAAACTTGACAATTGGATAAGATAGTTGGAAGTTTACTTGAGGATACAGAACCTTCATGATGACGACACCAAGATACAGTTAGCCTCTTTGAGAATGGATGGAGCAGCATTGGTATGGTGGGGAGCCAAGACCAAGGATGAAATTAAAAAACATGGTAAGATCACTTTATCATGGGTTGAATTTATTTATGCAATTAAAAAGCAATTTTATCCATTATCTCATTTACAAAAGGCTATCATGAGCTGGAAAAACTTCATACAGCTTAAGGGACAAAATGTACAAGACTACACCCAAGAGTTTAGGAGAAGAGCACTCTTATTAGGGGTAGACTTACAAAATCAAGATACTTTGCTGAAATATATAGGTGGTTTGCACAGCTACCTTAGACATACTATCCTTATGTTCAATCCTACTAGTCTAGACGAAGTTTGTGTACAAGCTACGCATTTAGAGGCTAGAGGGAAAAACACTTTTGATGAGGGTAGAAACAAGCCTTTTAAGGGGAATAACAAATATAAAACCTTTAAGGGAAAAGGAAAAAAGAATGCATCTGTAAAACAAGAGGGTGAGAAAGTGATATGTAAACATTGTTCAAGAGAAGGCCATGAAGAGAAAAACTGTTGGAAATTACATCCTGAAAAAATAACTCAGTTTAACAAAAACAAAGGAAAGAAGAAAACTGCAGCTACTACAACTACACCACAAGACTTAGGTGATGATTCAGGTCACAAAACCAAAATTGCAGCCATGGGTTTGAAAATTGTGAAGGGAAAGGAAACTAAAACTAAGCCAAGCACTAGTACTTCAAACTGTCATGTACAAGCTCCAAATGAGGAAGAAAGAATTGAATTGTTCCATGTGAGGGTAGTCTCAAAACATACAAAAATTGACACATTGTATGACAGTGGGTCAGAAGAAAATCTCATATCAGAAGACTTGGTCAAACAGCTTAAACTTGAGACCATTAGACATCCAAAGCCTTACCCACTTGGGTGGATATGCAAGGATTCAAACTTACAAGTCTTAAGAAAGTGCATATTGCGATTCGTTATTACTGCACACTTTATTGACACAGTTGAACTTGATGTAGTACTGCTTGATATATCAGGAATTTTTTGGGAAGTCCTTACTTATTTTACAAAAAGCGATCTTCCATCGCCATGAAAATAAGTATCATCTCTTTAAATATGGCAAGGAGTTCATTGTCAGAGCACATCGCAAGAAGGCAAATATAGCGATGGTAAATGCAGGACAGGTAAAAAGGCTAGTGAATTCTAGTAAGAGTTTTGTACTTCTTATGGTTAAGTGCAAGGTTGATGTGAATCATGAGTCATTTGAAAATTGTGCTTCCCAGCTTAAATCAGATTTATATGATGTAGTTGACGCACATCATGAGATGTTTCAGGAACCGACAGGTTTACCTCCTAAAAGGGAGATTCGGCATGAAATCCATTTACATCAAGATTTTCCTCTTCCTAACATAGGAATGTACCACATGTCTATCATGGAGAATGCTGAAATCAAGAGGAAAATTAAAGACTTGTTGGACAAAGGATTCATAAGAGCAAGCACTTCGCCATGTGGGTCACCGATAGTGTTGATTCCAAAGAAAGATGGAACTTCAAGCACGTGTAATTTTGTTACTGAAAAAGATAATTGGTGAAGAAAACACCCCCACTCCTATGAGCAGATGATTTAGTATCCTCCTGTAAAGATGCTAAATATTTCACTAAGTTAGACTTGCGTAGTGGTTATCATCAATTTAGAATTGCAGAAAGTGACATTTGGAAGACAACATTTAAAACCAAATAGGGATTCTTTGAGTGGCTTGTTATGCCATTTGGTTTATGCAATGCACCTGCAACTTTCATGCGGGTAATGGATGATGTCTTACGTCCTTTTCTTGATGATTTCTCAAGTATAGTATAGCAAGATTTTTTCACCCATCCCCTCGCAATTCCCATCCCGCACATTGGAGGACTCATTTCGTGACCTAAGTAACATGGCTTGAAATACTTTCACATCCCTCCAATACGAGCCACGCTCTTAGACATTTCTGAGAAAACCGTAAAATGGCCTTTTTTCGCATTGGCGCAGCTATGCGCTCAAAGACTCCATGCCAATGGGGAAAATACTTCAAAGAGGCCACACCAGTTAGCGCTCTGTCCCAGAGTCGCACTCGCACCAGCCAATTTAAGGAGTGTTTTTTAAAAATAAATGGCGGAATTTTCGTCCTGATTGATCCAAGAACTGATATCTATCTTGAGTTGGGAGGTTTGGCTACATGATTCCATAGAGAGGAAGTGGTTTTCCACCTCTCATGGAAGCTTCCTTGAGGATAGGTCCAATCCCATGATTATAGGGATCCCAACTCCCCTTCCTCCATCTATAAAAGCTTGCCCATCTCCATTGCAAGCTAGTCTTCAAGTTCCCAAATTTCTAAGAGCCTTATGCTGCAAGAGCCTCCATAATTTCCTTAAGGCCAATTTCAAGCAAGGAGACTATCGTCAAGATCCGAAGAGAGAGGTTTGTCTCATCCCTGACAGGCTTTTTGAAACGTGTTTTGCTGGCGACCCGCCGAAGGAGAATTCAACGTCAGAACTATGGTTGTAATTTTCCTTTGATTGATTATTAATGAACGACTATTGGTTATGGTTCCACTCTTGTTGTTATTTATGATGATGAGTTATGCCCTTTCTGACTGACATATAGTTGCATCTACTGGATTTTACGCTTGTGTTTGTTTTTTTTCTCGCATGTGCAGGTGTCCCATCACGGAGATCATGGGGATCGTGATCTGCCAGAGCTAAGGAACGGGAGCGCCACCTCTTTTACAACGACTGCGTTGGATTCCAGGTAAGCCTTCATCTCTAGTTGGTTTATTTGCAATTAGGAACCTGCACTATAGCGTGTGACGATTGTTGCTAGACCCGGCCTGGGCTAGTAGGGATCGCCTCTGTCCGCAGAGGGGATTTACCTCCACAAAAAATTGGCGACTCCACTGGGGATCGTTAGCTTGTTGATTGTTCGTTTTATAAGCTACAGACGGAGCCTAAAGTTGGCCAGATAGCCTTCGAAACGCTTTTGCTCTGCAATTGCGAAGTAGATCAAAGTTGCTTCAGCAAATCTCCGGTTTAGTTTGTAAACTGAAAACTTTGAGCATTGTCTTGTCTTTTCGATTAATTCTTGATCCTCCTTGCTTGATCAGCTCTTTTGGGTTGGTTCTTTTTGTGAATTTGGGTCTTTGATATCTTAATCATCACTGGTTTGTTTGTTGGATTGTTTTTTTTTTTTTTTTTGATTGGGAAACTCAACTGGCGCGCTTTTCAGCTTGACAGTTGCGCCCATTGGCGCATGTTGCTTGTGTATTACCCACGCCAATTCGTCTCTGGCGCTAGTTTCAGCCTCACAGTCGCGCCAATCCTGTGAGCTACTAGGGTTTGCTCAGTTCTGAGCTTCCTGAGCCTTATCTGTGTGTTTGGTCTTGATTTTTCCACTGTTTGAGTGTTTTTTAGCCTGGATTGACTCGCTCTTACCTTCACCCTTTGGCTGTTTGCCCATTTCCATCGATTCTGCATTTTAGCCCTAGGTCATCTAGGTGTTGTTGTGTGTCGAGCCTTCCTTAGGAGTTTTTGGTCTCTTTCGGTTCAGTCAACCTTCTGATTGCTTCTTAGCATTTATTTGGTGGTTTTCTATTGTCTCATTGCGTTGTTTGAGTGATTGTTTCCTTCTTCATTCGAATTTCGCTTCATCTCGTCTTGGGCCTAGATTACACGGCTCATTTTGAGTCTTTGGGATTCTTTCGCTTTGAGGGAATTTTGGTCGATTTGAGGTCTGATTGTACGTTTGCATTGAGTGGCATTTTCTTGGTTTTGCTCTCTTTTCATCGTTTCTCAAATTTCCTTTGCATTAGTTTTCATTTTTTTAGTGCATTTTGCTCTAAAAACATTGGAAAAAAAAAAACTCTTTTGCTTTGAACTAGTTAATGTGAATTAGATCTTTTCGGTGTTATTAGTGATTAGTGACTTTGAACGAAAAGCTTTTAATTTCCATTAGCTGCATTAGAGGTATCATTGGTTGTTTTCTGTTCGTTTCGTTGTTGTGTGAAAAGATCTCAACTCTCTCATAAGTAGCTTTCATCGAATGAAATGATATACTGTGGCATATAGATTGCATTTAGGAGATTTTGAGACATTACATTCACTAGGGCCTGAAAACTGAAACGTAATTGAAGATAAACTTTAAAATTTACTCAATTTACACTAAGGCAGCATTGAAATCTAACGAAACACATTTAGAGGTCTAAGCTAGAGACGTGTTCTGGCGTCTTTAAACCTAGTAGCTATCATTTGCCTCTTGGCTTTAGACAGTGCTAGTACAGACTTGTGCTCCCCGTACCGTCGCGTATATAAAGGGAGACCCCACTAGGTTTCAATCCTTTATCCATAGGAAGCCGAGTCTGCCGCCCTATACCCGTGATACACCAGACACAGCATTCGGAGAGATTGCCTGCACGTACGGAAAATCCTTGGTTGATTTCTCTTTCATTTTGAAACCAATGTGTATATTGCAGTTCACGGTTATTTGGTACACCCTTTGCCTAGTATTCCTTAGTAGTCATTTTGATCCTATCTGACTCCCTAAAATTGAAAGGATCATCAAGCGCTTGTCCTTTCACGCTTGTGTCAAATCTGAAAGAGATAGAGTCACCTTTTCGACCGTTTCTCAACTCTTAAAACATGAAACGGTGAAGTTTCTAAAGTTTCAATGTGGTAAAAAATTAATCACCCGCAATCACACGCCCTGTTAGATTTTTATTGTTGGCCGTTTGATTGTGTGTCTTAACTCTTTTTCATCCCGTGTGTGTGTTTGATCTTTTTCTCTTGTCGTTACTACCACAGTGGCGGAACCCTCGGTTTCGTCTACTGGTAGTCCTTATACGGACGATTCATCAGAGGTTTCTCAATCCTCTACTGAACTTCAGCAGCCCATTGTTTCTGAGCAACCCTTTGGGGGACCAGTTGAGTTCAATTGGCCCTTTTCCGACCCTTGGTCTGAATTAAGAGTAGGGGCAGAGTTCCTTTCTCTGACATCGGGTTCGCCTTTTATAGCTGCTGTTTTTCCTGCTAGTCCTCGCTGTTTATTACGAGATCTAGCGGCAGGCTCAAACATGAGTGATTCCAGCGAGGAAATCACCACGTCCGGTGAAGATTACTAGTTATTTCCTCGAAGATTATTTCTAGGAGACAACTCTGAACCAGTTGTTATGTCATCATCCGGTCTCTCATTGCCAGCAGGGTATAGATCCTTGGGTCAGATCATTTCCGCCGCAGCCTCTTTGGGAGTGTCAGCTCCTTCTACGAGGCCGGTTGCTCCTTCATTGGGGATGTCTCCTCAGACGCCCGTCACTTCTGTACCCGCTCGGCCCACTGTCTGTGTGGCCGCATCTGCACCCGCTGTCACAGTACCCTCCGCGAGGGCTATGCTGCCTCCTGAAGACGTTTATATAGCGACTGCTATGCCAGAGAACATCTCTCCGGAGGAGTATCGATTATCCTTACAACAACCGAACCCCGAAGTTGGACCATCCTCCCAAGATCCCAACCGCTCTTATTTTTCGCACTATGCACAGGATGGTACACCCGTGTATGCTTTTCCAGGTCAGTATGATGAGCACGGGGACATTTTACGTCTACCCGCTCCTGAGGCTCACCTCCATGCTCAAGGTTTACCTTATAACCAGGCTTATAACCCGCAAGGGAAACCTTTCCAAGGCCAAACTTCGGGCCAACCTGGCTATCCTTATGACCCACAGGGGCAGCCCGTGCAAGGCTATCCTGCGGGCCAGCAAGGGCCATCGTACGGTCCGCAAGGACAGTATTACAACCCTTCCGGTCAACCTGTGCAGCCTCAGCCGGGGTACCAACCGGGGCCGGTCTATGGTCCTGGGGGGCAAGTCAAGCCTTCCCAACCCATGCAACCTCAGTATCCTGTTAATCCAAATGTTGCACACCAGCCAGGACCATCTTATGGTCCTGCTGCAGGTCAAACCGGTTACTAGCCACCACCTGGCTCTATTCTTCCACCAGGACAGTCGATCTATCCGTCACAACCTGGTGTTCCGCCTCCAGGCCAACCGGTTCATCCGGTACAACCTAGTGCTTCTCAACAGCCAGGTCAACCTGCGCAACCGGCACAACCTGTCCACCCGGGTCAACCTGTTAACCCAGGGCAGCCCCCTCAGCCAGGTCGGCCTGTTCAACCAGGCCAGCCTGCACATCCTATTAACCCTGCACAACAGCCGACTTATTCGATGCCACAGCCAAATCAACCGCTGCACCCTAATTATCAGGCTCCGTAGGGTTCCACCTACCAGCAACCCACTCAACCTCAGGGCGGCTACTATTCTCATGGTCAATATCGACCGAATTATAGCCATCCCCAAGGGTCTAACTATCGTCCTCAACAAGCCGGTTATACCTATACTCAGCAGCCGAATCCAAATGTTGCTTACACAGGGCCGACTCATAATCAGGGTTCATACTCTGGTTATCAACCCCCGTACGCTGGTTACCAGCAACCGAATCAAGCTGTTTATAACACCTATACACCCTACGGTCAGAATCCTGCTGGACAGAACCCATGGGGGCAAGGATATTCCCAACCAACGTGGAGTACAGGTATTGGTCCTTACCCAGGGCCAGGTATGCCGTCTAATCCACCATTGTCGTTCCTGGCTACCTTAGAGTTACCGGATGTTTCGAAATTGACGAATGATCCAATTCTGCATAATCCTTATTGGCCTCTGGTTCCTACCAAGGTGCCCGGCGATTGCCCCAAGTTTGAGGGTAAAGCTGGGGAGGACCCCCAAGCTCATGTGATGACCTACCATCTTTGGTGTTCATCCAACTCTTGGGTGGATGATTCAGTTCGTCTACACCTCTTCCAGCGCACTTTTACTGGCGCTGCAGCTAAGTGGTATATTGAGTTACCCCATGGCATCTTTCAAGACTTAAATACCTTAGCCATGGCTTTTCTGACTCATTTTCAGTTACTGGTTCGCTACGAAGCCGGGACGCACCTCCTGACTTCTCTGAAGCAGGACAAAGCCACCCACATTTCTGATCACATTCATGAGTGGCGACGTCGTCGTAGACTGATCAATTTCCATATACCTGATCAGATACTAAATCATTGGTTCACCACCTCCTTCGTTAACAAAATCGCCCAAGATATTGCTATGGGAGTGTGTGTGACTGAAGAACAAGCCATAGCGCGTGCCCAATATCTGGATCTTGTATACTCACAGTCCGGCACGCTGTATGATATTTTTCCTGATGCTCCACGGTCTGGAACCTCTAAAGCTCCACCTACCCCTGCGGTGGATGGTGTTATTGGTTCCGTGTCTCAGAATTCGAAGAAATCTTCGAATGGGAAGCAGAAGTCCAATTCATCCAGTAATTCTGCTCCTCCCGCCCCTACCGATTCTAGAAAAACTGCAGAGGTTAACGCCGTTCAGGCCAATCCTACGGAGAAAACCTCCAAAGGGAAAAAGAAGGGAAAAGGTAAATCCAAATCCAACGCCCCAAAGCCAAAGTCCAAACCTCGTACTGAGGATGGTTCTCAACGTAAACTGAAGTACCCCTGCCTCATTTGTGAAGGAGACCATTATACCAAGGATTTTCCACGACGATCTGAAGTTAGTCAACTTCTCAAAGGCTCTAAAGGGACTCTGGCAGTTCTTAAAGAACCATTCCCGTCTCAGCAGACCCAGATGGTTGAACAACCTTCACCATCTGCACCATTTTGGTCCCAGGTTTTTATGATGAATGGTGCTGCACCTATCTCTATCGCTACGCGTTCGAAGGATTACAACGAATCGTGCCAGGCACCTGGGAAGGCAGTGGCGGATGGCCCACCTCCCCCACCTGTCTCCGGTTCGTTGGAAATTGAGAAGCCTACTACTGAACATGTTGTGAAGCCACCTTCTAAAGGTGTTCTTCGAAGATCTTCTTACAATCCGAACGCCCGTGCCGCTCAGCACTACAGTATTGTTGAGGATTTGGCACAGGCACCTTCTGCTATGTCTACACTAGAAGTTCTTCAAAGCTTTCCTTTGCAACGGAAGGCTTTATTGTCTGCCATCGGTGGCATCGATCCCGCCGACTCAAGTCTTCTCACCTTCGACTTAGAAAATTTCACCCCCCGACTTCCACATCAGATCGCTCTTGTTATTCAAGTCGGGATCAACGGTCTTAACATCCATAGGGTCGTTGTGGATGAAGGTGCCTCTACCTATGTCATGTCGTCCACTTGCTGGAAGGCCATTGGCTCTTCGGCCCTTTCGTCATCTCCCAATGCCCTAGAGGCATTCGATGGTCGGGAATCCAAACCCCTAGGTGTTCTCGAGAGTTTAGCGATCACTTTACAGGGGAAGACTGTCAACGTAGAAGTAGAAGTGGTTGAAGCCAAGCTCAACTACAATATACTTCTTGGCCGCAACTAGACTCATGCCATGCTATGCGTGCCATCCACCGTTTTTCGACTTCTTAAGTTCCCTCACGAGGGAAAAATCGTTACGGTGGATCAGTTGTCCTTCTTCACCTCCACCTCCGAGAACAACATTCCATACGTGGATCAGATCCCAAATCCCCCTGACAGTGTAGGACCCGGTCTCTTCAAAGACCCCGTCCTCATGGGTATTTTTCCCGCACCACCACCGCACACCGCTAAAGTTAACATGATCTCCAGGTCTGACAACCCATGGCTCATCCCTACGCCTGAGCAGGTGCTTGAGTTTGGAGAATCAATGCCCCTAACTTCAGTAGAGATTAGCTACTGTGAAATTGTTGTTGCATCTGATCCTCCCCCTCCTCAGCATGCTCCTTCGAGCATGGCTCTCGACATCTATTCTCAATCCCCCTGGCTTGGCGAGGCCGACTCGTCAGATCCTCTTAAAGAGATTTTTCCTTCTGATGAAGCCATTATTGAAACCATGTCTCTTGAGGAGCTGCCTTGGGACGATGGACATCATCGTTCCTCCTTCATGCCTAGCTTGGGGTCAATGTCAGATTGTCTAGAGCGTTTCGGATCTCAGGTTCCTACTCCTCCTCTCCAAACGCCAATTTTGACGCACAAGGATATTTCGGAAGGAAACCTGAGTAATATCACTCAAACCATCCTGATCAACATCTCTGTTAAACCGGGGATCGTTGAGAACATACACTTGGGAGTGACTTGTTCTCCTGATCAGATACAAGTCTATACTAATCTTTTTAAAGAATTCAGAGATGTGTTCGCCTGGTCCTACGAGGAAATGCCTGGGATTGATCCCAGTATTTTAATGCATGAGATTCCAACCTACCCTGGTGCGAAGCCCGTGCGCCAACGCTTACGCCCGGTGCATCCTCGCAAAGCCGCTGCAATTAAGGCAGAAGTTGAAAAAATTTTGAACGCGGGCTTTATTTATCCCATTCCCCTCACAGAATGGGTTTCCAACATTGTCCCTGTCGATAAAAAGCAGGGTACTATTAGGGTCTGTGTTGATTACCGCGATATTAATCGCGCCTGTCCGAAGGATAACTATCCCACTCCATTCATAGACCAAATCATCGACGAATGCGCCGGAAGTGAGATTTATTCCTTGATGGACGGTTTCTCGGGGTATAATCAGATCAATATTTTACCTGAGGATCAACACAAGATTGCATTCATCTGTCCGTGGGGTACTTTCGCTTATAAAAAGCTCCCGTTTGGCTTGAAGAACGCTGGAGCCACTTTCCAGCGCGCGATGTCTTACACTTTCCATGACATACGCCATATCGTTCAGCCTTATCTGGACGACTTGCCAGCTCATTCAGCTAGGCGAGAGGACCACCCTGAACACCTCCGCCAGATTTTCCTTCGCTGCAGGCGCTACAATATTAGGCTTAATCCTCATAAATGCGTCTTTTGCGTGGATTCTGGCCGTCTTTTGGGATTCATAGTCTCCAAAGACGGGATTCGCCTTGACCCTTTAAAGGTCGAGGCTATCATCAATCTACCATCACCCTCCTCGTTATATCAGTTGCAGAGTCTGCAAGGAAAAGCGAACTTCCTTCGACGCTTTATCCCGAACTACGCCGAGGTGGCCAAAGGATTCACGCGCCTATTAAAGAAAAACGTTCCCTTCAATCCGTTTGTTGGTTTCGCGGATGGTGCCTCCCGCAGTACCAGGAATCTGTCTTCGGCAGCCTGGGTAATCTACGATCCTGCTGGTGATTTGGTCAACCTGCAAGGTGTGTGTCTGGGACGTGCTACAAATAACATCACGGAATATAGTGTTGTATTAGAATTATTAACTAAGGCTGTAAACGTTGGTATCCGTGAATTACTTGTGTATCTAGACTCACAACTTGTAGTATTACAGCTTAATGGTCATTATTCAGTCAGAAACCTATCCATTTTACGTCTGTATCTGCGTATTCGTTTACTAGAAAGAAATTTTGACTATATTACATATCAACATATACCCAGGCATATGAATACATTAACATATGCAGTAGCTAATTTGGTGCTAGATAGACATTTGCGCAATTTGTAAAACAACATCACATGTAAAAAGAAAGATCCATCCAGAAATAGATATGTATATATATAGATATCGAAATGTTTACATAGTGTGCGTCACATAAAATAAAAAAATATACATGTTCGCCTTAATACATCCGGAGACGACATGTCTCTCAAAAATATGCATGAAATAAACCCTAGGTGTCTAATCTGCGTGGTGCTCATGATAACAAGTCACTGCATGCACTAGCCGTCTCAGGATGCGGTGGAGGCGAATAGGCACTCCCACCGTATGTCTCTGGTATGCTAGTGGGACATCTGCCAGTCGGGCGTAGTCTGGAATCCCCCGGGTGATCCCCTCGAGGTTCTGGATCAACTCTTCCCCCTCAACACCCTCCGCCTGAGGGTCAGCTACGGGCTGAGTTCTCCGTGAGATAGGAGACATACCAGCAGGTCGCTCTTGGCCGACATCTGCACATACATAACAACTGTTTTTAGAACGAACATGTATTAAAAAAATATCATAAAACATAAAAATCAAAAGGATGATCTTACCCAACTCCTCGTCCCAATCATCTCCCTCCGGGAGTGGAAGCTCTGGAACACCAGTGAAATCGGTTCCTGCATATGGCCAGTCTTCGACTATGATCAACTGACGCCATAGCCACCCAAAAAACTCCAGCCTCCAGGATATCTGTTGGCCTCCTCCCGCTCTGGGCATCAGTGCTACCGAGCGAGCCATTCTCGGCTCTCATGGTACCGGCTCAGCTACTATGGCCCCTTGGCCTTGGAAGATTGGTAGTCGTTCCAGAATGAATGATACCAGGATAGAACCGTAGCCAAACTGTTTCAGCTTGGCTTGTTTTCATTTTGTTAGCTGCCTCTTCATGTTGACTGTCATTGCTGTGGCCCAATCAAACAGTGTAGGACTCATACACTCAGAGGCGAGTATGAGTTGGGCTTTTTTGGCTTCATGTGGGGCCTGCGCTCCTGCAGCCCGCGTAATGGTGTGTAGCACTACTCTGAGTGCTAGATCCTCAACGGTGTGAATTTCTACCTTTCCGCTTCCAGATCCGATTTGTGCCCCTGGGCACACCCTCGCCATTGCCTGCTCCATATTTTCACCAGATGGTCTGCTCCCTGTCAATATGGGCACCGAACCTTTGTGCGACAGTCCGGTTATAAAGTATACGTCAGAAACCTCCAGTTCCAATACTTGATCCCGCAACTTGAACACTTGTTCATCTGCATCCCAAATACTGATCAGGTACTGAAGAAGCTCAGGTTGAGCTCGTAAGCAAGGTGTTAGGAATTTTTTTTTAAGCCCACAGTTCTTGAGGGCATTCATACAAGTTTCATTTTCCATGGCTAATTCATCCTCTTCCCCATGCTCCCATTCTCTCCATTCAATCACCATTTTTCTTGGTTCCCTGCATCAACATGATCAAAACCCTTGATTAGATCTTTGTCATGCTTAAAAATTGACTTAAATTACTTACAATTCATAAATTTTGGGCGAAAAATTCAGCTTCACCGTTGGCGCGGGCCCTGTGTATATAAAATCCCATTGGAGCGGGTCCGTGCCTGATACCCGCGCCAATGGGCGGAGCCCTAAATTTTTAGAATCCTTCCACAAAGATCCAATGAGCAATGGAAACTATGAAAAAATGGATCAAAATGGAGTACAGGGAAGCGCCTCTTACGTGGAACGAACGGGAATCTGAATGGTAGCTCGGATCAGTCGCAATCGCCGTCAGAAGTTTGCACACCAAATGGACCACTGTTGCTCTCCAATGAGGTAAATAGTAAAAGTAATTTTATTTTTACCATTTGAGACTTATTTATAAATTTTTTAATTCTCATTAGGTTTTGAAAGTCATTTTTTATTAATGTTCAGATATATTTTATCAAAATTGGGTTTTACACTTGCCTTTGTGTGCAGCAACAGGTTTTACGCGACTTAAACGGTGAAACGAGTTGTATTTTATACTTTTTCGGACTCGGTAAAAACACAAAAAAGTCACTTTGGAGTCATCTTTTAGCTCTTTTCTGACTCTCTAAACATGCAAAGATTGCCGAGGCCCTTGTCGTTTTGATCTCGTTAAAGTGGCTGCGAAGCGACATCTACCCAGTATACGTTTACCCCTTTTTTGGGCTGGGATGGATTATTTACGAAAAAGGAATACCCTAGCCTATCGCGACTAGGAGGTTTTCTCAGGCATAGTTTTCTACCTTTTCGGGTCTGAGAAAATATTTACGAAAAGGGACCTCTGGAGTTTACTTTTCAGCTGTCTTTTCAAACTCTCTAAACATGAAAAGACGCCGAGTTCTTCCTTTGTCAGACTCGTTAAACCCTGATGACATCGGATTCAGTCATAATGATGCTATTCGAGTTGCTCCTTCCTAGGGCTCGTTAAATGTACTAGGATGGATTCGTCCAAAGGACAGATTTATATCACAAGCATATGCTATCCCCTTCAAGCTTGTTATCAAAAATAATTGGGGTACTCGCCAGAAATGGCGGGGAAAAAATGTAACCAGCATCATTTTCGTGTCGGTAGTATGTCGTTCTTGAACATGGCACTTGTCTGCATTCGTGTCGGGTTGGGGGCATCTCATCTCATTTTTCACTTGCCTCCGTGGGTTTGGATAATCCCTTTTGACCTCTCATCTATTCTTTTCCTCGTCGCCATGACCTCTGATCCGTTGATGTCAAATACTGCCAAGTCCACTGTCGTGTCGTTTATATGTTTGAGAGAAGTTGACCTCTGCAAGTATCAACCTCCCTATGATTCTCATCTGATCATGATTCACAACAACATTATGTTCCTCTGTCTCGTGTCGATGATGTGGGAAACACTATGGCCCACCTTCGATAAAGGTCACTTCCTGTCGACTCCAGCTCATTATCCGGGAAGATGATCTAGAGACTCCCTTCTGGTGCCTTGGATCCTGCATGCCTCAATGGCAGGTTCTTCGCGTTCGACGTGAGGTTTTCATCATTGGCCTCTGATCGAGTGATTCTGCGGGTGTTCGACGTCAGCTCATTGATTCACATGCCGTAGATTGTACCTATAGTACCTTGAGGGCAATTGTCATTATTGGTGGTTCCTCTCACGTCTGTTAACAACTTCCATCATTGGCTGGTAATCAGACGATGTTCTTGCATGTTCGACTTCAACTCACATATTCGCATGCTTGAAATTGTACTTTGTTTGGGTCAAGATGGAGCGCAAGACCCTGGATTGTGTCTGTTGTAATCCAGGCTGCGATTTTGTGGATTATTACGATTATTTACATGACTCACTGATTGGATGGCTGCAACCATACCTGAGTCTATTTATCGATCCTCACTGGATGGCTTCGTCCATGCCTTGGATCTGGATTATTGTATACTCTGTGATGGATGGCTGCGCCCATACCGCATATATATCATGTATCTGAGACATCGGTTGTACTTCTCCACGCAGGTTTTCCGACGGCGGAGTTTTCAGTTGGACACGTTCTCGTAAAGCATTTCACCCCTCTCTCTCTCTATCTCGGGCCTCATGCTTTAGGGGGCATCTGTTACACAGTAATTTGTCACTGTCCCTAAAATCCCCATCCCGCAAATTGGAGGGCTCATTTTTTGACCTGTGAGCAGTGACATGGCTTGGAACAACTTTCATGACATCCCTCTGAACAAGAGCTTTCATTGCCCTGAAGACATCTCCTTGTGAAAAACCCTAAAAATGGCCCTTTTTGCATTGGCGCGAGCAGGAAGTTCAGTACCCGCGCCAATGGGGAAAATACTTCAAAGAGTCCGTGCCAGTTGGCGCTCTGTCCCAGAGTCGCACTCGCTCCAGCCAATTTAAGGAATGTTTTTTAAAAATAAATGGCGGAATTTTTGTCCTAACTGATCCAGGAACTGATATCTATCTTGAGTTGGGAGGTTTGGCTACGGATTTCCATAGAGAGGAAGTGGTTTTCCACCTCTCATGGAAGCTTCCTTGATGATAGGGCCAATCCCACAATTATAGGGATCCCAACTCCCCTTCCTCCATGTATAAAAGCTTTCCCATCTCCATTGCAAGCTAGTCTTCAAGTTCCCAAATTCCTAAGAGCCTTATGCTGCAAGAGCCTCCATAATTCCCTTAAGGCCAATTCAAGCAAGGAGACTATTGTCAAGAGCTGAAGAGAGAGGTTTGTCCCATCCTTGACAGGCTTTTCGAGACGTGTTCTGCTGGCGACCCTCCGAAGGAGAATTCAGCGTCAGAATTATGGTTGTAATTTTCCTTTGATTGATTATTAATGAACGACTATTGGTTATGGTTCCACTCTTGTTGTTTATGATGATGATTTATGTCCTTTCTGACTGACATATAGTTGCATCTACTAGATTTTACGCTTGCGTTTGTTTTGTTTCTCGCATGTGTAGGTGTCCCATCACGGAGATCATGGGGATCGTGATCTGCCAGGGCTAAGGAACGGGAGCGCCACCTCTTCTACAAGCAACAACGTTGGATTCCAGGTAAGCCTTCATCGCTAGTTGGTCTATTTGCAATTAGGAACCTACACTGTAGCGTGAACGATTGTTGCTAGACCCGGTCTGGGCTAGTAGGGATCGCCTCTTTCCGCAGAGGGGATTTACCTCCACAACAAATTGGCGACTCCACTGGGGATCGTTGGCTTGTTGTCGTTCGTTTTATAAGCTATAGACGGAGTCTGAAGTTGGCCAGATAGCCTTCGAAACGATTTTTCTCTGCAATTGCGAAGTAGATCAACGCTGCTTCAGTCAATCTCCGGTTTAGTTTGTAAACTGAACCCTTTGAGCATTGTCTTGCCTTTTCGGTCGATTTCTTGATCCTCCTTGCTTGATCAACTCTTTTGGGCTAGTTCTTTTTGTGAATTTGTGTCTTTGATAGCTTGATCATCACTGGTATTCTTGTTGGATTGCTTTTTTTGTTTGTTTTTGACAGAGAAACTCAACTGGCGCTCTTTTTAGCTTTACAGTCGCGCCCATTGGCACAGGTTTCTTGTGTATCACCTGCGCCAACTCCTTTATGGCGCTAGTTACAGCCTCACAGTCACGCCAATCCTGTGAGCTGCTAGGGTTTGCTCAGTTTGGAGCTTCCTAAGCTTGGTCTGTGCGTTTGGTCTTGATTTTTCCATTGTTTGAGTGTTTTGGAGCCTGGATTGACTGACTGTTACCTTTGTCCTTTGGCTGTTTGCCCATTTCCATCGATTTTTCATTTGAGCCCTAGGTCATCTAGGTGCTGTTATGTGTCGAGCCTTCCTTAGGAGTTTTTGGTCTCTTTTGGTTCAGTCAACCTTATGTTTGCTTCTTTGCATTTATTTGGTGGTTTTATATTGTCTTATTGCGTTGTTTGAGTGATTGTTTCCTTTTCCATTCAAATTCCGCCTTGTTTCGTCTTGGGCCTAGATTACACGGCTCATTTCGAGTCTTTGGGATTCTTTCACTTTGAGAGACTTTTGGTTGATTTGAGGTCTGATTGTACGTTTGCATTGAGTGAAATTTGCTTGGTTTTGCTCTCTTGTCATCATTTCTCAAATTTCCTTTGCATTAGTTTTCATTTTTAGATGCATTTTGCTCTGAAATATTGAAAATAAAAATAAAAAAAACTCTTTTGCTTTGAACTAGTTAATGTGAATTAGATCTTTTCGGTGTTATCAGTGATTAGTGACTTTGAACGAAAAGCTTTTAATTTCCATTAGCTGCATTAGAGGTATCATTGGTTGTTTTCTGTTCATTTCATTGTTGTGTGAAAAGCTCTCAACTCTCTTATAAGTAGCTTTCATCGAATGAAATGATATACTGTGGCATATAGATTGCATTTAGGGGATTTTGAGACATTACATTCGCTAAGGCCTGAAAACTGAAACGTAATTGAAGATAAACTTTAAAATTTACTCAATTTACACTAAGGCAGCATTGAAATCTAACGAAACACATTTAGAGGTCTAGGCTAGAGACGTGTTCCAGCATCTTTAAACCTAGTAGTTGTCGTTCGCCTCTTGGCTTTAGACAGCGCTAGTATGGACTTGTGCTCCCTGTACCGTCGCGTATATAAAGGGAGACCCCACTAGGTTTCAATCCTTTATCCTTAGGAAGTCGAGTCTGCCGTCCTATACCCGTGATACACTGGACACAGCATTCGGGGAGATTTCCTGCACGTACGGAAAGTCCTTGGTTGATTTCTCTTTCATTTTGAAACCAAGGTGTATATTGCAGTTCACGGTTATTTGGTACACCCTTTGCCTAGTATTCCTGAGTAGTCATTTTGATCCTATCTAACTTCCTAAATTTGAAAGGATCATCAAGCGCTTGTCCTTTCACGCTTGTGTTAAATCTGAAAGAGATAGAGTCACCTTTTCGACCGTTTCTCGACTCTTAAAACATGAAACGGTGAAGTTTCTTATTTTTCAATGTGGTAAAAAAATTAATCACCCACGATCACATGCCTTGTTAGATTCTGCTTGTTGACCGTTTGATCGTGTGTCTTGACTCTTTTTCAGCCCGTGTGTGTGTTGATATTTTTCTCTTATCGCTGCTACCACAGTGGCGGAACCTTCAATTTCGTCTACTAGTAGTCCTTATACGGAATATTCATCAAAGGCTTCCCAATCCTTTGCGGAACCATAGCAACCCATTGTTTCCGAGTTTCCTAACGAGGGACCAGTTCTTGCTGAGAAACCCTTTGGGGGACTAGTTGAGTTCAATTGGCCCTTTTCTGACCCTTTGTCTGAATTGAGATTAGGAGCTGATTTCCTTTCTCTTACATCGGGTTCGCCTTTTATAGAGGTTGTTTTTCGTCCTAGTCCTCGCTGTCTATTACGAGATCTAGCGGCAAGCTCAAACATGAGTGATTCCAGTGAGGAAATCCCAACGTCTGGTGAAGACTATCAGCTCTTCCCACGAAGATTATTTCCAGGAGACAACTCTGAACTAGCCATTATGTCATCATCCGGTCTCTCATTGCTAGCAGGGTATAGATCCTTGGGTCAGATCATTTCCGCCGCGGCCTCTATGGGAGTGTCAGCTCCTTCTACGAGGCCGGTTGCTCCTTCCTTGGGGATGTCTCCTCAGACACCCGTCACTTCTGTACCCGCTCGGCCCACTATCTGTGTGGTCGCCTCTATACCCGCTGTCAGGGCACCCTCCACAAGGGCTATGCCGCCTCCTGAAGACGTTTATATAGCGACTGCTATGCCAGAGAACATTTCTACGGAGGAGTATCGGTTGTCCTTACATCAACCGAACCCCGAGGTTCGACCATCCTCCCAAGATCCCAACCACTCTTATTTTTTGCACTGTGCACATGATGGTACACCCGTATATGCTTTTCCAGGTCAGTACGATGAGCACGGGGACATTTTACGTCTACCTGCTCCTGAGGCTCACCTCCATGCTCAAGGTTTACCTTATAACCAGGCTTGTAACCTGCAAGGGCAACCTTTCCAAGGCCAACCTTTGGGCCAACCTGGCTATCCTTATGACCCACAGGGGCAGCCCGTACAAGGCTATCCTGCAGGCCAGCAAGGGTCATCGTACGGTCCGTAAGGACAGTATTACAACCCTTCCATTCAACCTGTGCAGCCTCATCCGGGGTACCAACCGGGGCCGGTCTATGATCCTGGGGGGCAAGTCCAACCTTCCCAACTCGTGCAACCTTGGTATCCTGTCAATCCAAACGTTGCACACCAGCTAGGACCATCTTATGGTCTTGCTACAGGTCAAACCAGTTACCAGCCACCACCTAGCTCTATTCCTCCACCAAGCCAACCGGTCTATTCGGCACAACCTGGTGTTACGCCTCCGGGCCAACCGGTTCATCCGGTACAACCTGGTGCTTCTCAACAGCTAGGTCAACCTACACAACTGACACAACCTGTTTATCTGGGTCAACCTGTTAACCCAGGACAGCCCGCTCAGCCAGGTCAGCCTGCTCAACCAGGCTAGCCTTCCCATCCTATCAACCCTGCCCAATAGTCGACTTATTCGATGCTGCAGCCAAATCAACCGCTGCACCCAAATTATCAGGCTCCACAAGGTTCCACCTATCAGCAGCCCACTCAACCTCAAGGCGGCTACTATTCTCATGGTCAATACCGACTGAATTATAGCCAGCCCCAAGGTTCTAACTATCGTCCTCAACAACCCAGCTACACATATACTCAGCAGCCAAATCCAAATGCTGCTTACACAGGGCCAACATATAATCAGGGTCCATACTCTGGTTATCAATCCCCACACGCTGGTTACCAGCAACCAAATCAGGTTGGTTACACAACCTATACCCCCTATAGTCAGGATCCTATGGGACAGAACCCCTGGGAGCAAGGATATTCTCAACCAGCGTGGATTACAGGTACTGGTCCTTATCAAGGGTCAGGGATTTCGTCCAATCCGCCATTGTCGTTCTTGGCTACCTTGGAACTACCGGATGTTTCGAAATTAACCAATGATCTGATTCTACATAATCCTTATTGGCCTCCAGTTCCTACCAAGATACTCGGTGATTGCCCCAAGTTTGAGGGTAAAGCTGGGGAGGACCCCCAAGCTCATGTGATGACCTACCATCTTTGGTGTTCGTCCAACTCTTGGGTCGATGATTCCATTCGTCTACAACTCTTCCAGTGCACTTTGACTGGTGCTGCCACTAAGTGGTATATTGAATTATCCCGTGGCATCTTTCAAGATTTCAATTCGTTAGCTATGGCTTTTCTGACTCTTTTTCAGTTACCGGTTTGCTACGAAGCCGGGACGCATCTCCTGACTTCTTTGAAGCAGGACAAAGCCAACCATATCTCTGATCACATTCATGAGTGGCGACGTCGTCGTAGACTGATCAATTTCCACATACCTGATCAGATACTAACTCATTGGTTCACCACCTCCTTTGTTAACAAAATCGCCCAAGATATTGCTATGGGAGCGTGTGTGACTGAAGAACAAGCCATAGCGTGTGCCAAATATCTGGATCTGGTATACTCACAGTCCAGCACGCTGTATGATATTTTTCCTGATGCTCCATGGTATAGAACCTCTAAAGCTCCACCTACCCCTGTGGTGGATGGTGTTATTGGTTCCATGTCTCAGAATTCGAAGAAATCTTCGAATGGGAAGCAGAAGTCCAACTCATCCAATAATTCTTCTCCTCCCGCTCTAATCGATTCTAGCAAAACTGCAGAGGTTAACTTCGTTCAGGCCAATCCTACGAAAAAAACCTCCAAGGGGAAAAATAAGGGCAAAGGTAAATCCAAATCCAACGCCCCAAAGCCAGAATCCAAATCTCGTACTGAGGATGGTTCTCAACGTAAACCGAAGTACCCCTGCCTCATTTGTGAAGGAGACCATTATACCAAGGATTTTCCATGACGATCTGAAGTTATTCAACTTCTCAAAGGCTCCAAAGGGACTCTGGAAGTTCTTAAAGAACCATTCCCGTCTCAACAGACCCAGATGGTTGAACAGCCTTCACCATCTGCACCATTTGGGTCCCAGGTTTTTATGATGAATGGTGTTGCACCTATCTCTATCGCTACACGTTCGAAGGATTACAAAAAATCGCGCCAGGCACCTGGGAAGGCAGTGGCGTATGGCCCACCTCCCCCACCTGTCTCCGGTTCGTTGGAAATTGAGAAGCCTACTCCTGAACTTGTTGTGAAGCCACCTTCTAAAGGTGTTCTTCGAAGATCTTCTTACAATCCGAATGCCCGTGCCACTCAGCACTACAGTATTGTTGAGAATTTGGCATAGGCGCCTTCTGCTATGTCTACACTAGAAGTTCTTCAAAGTTTTCCTTCACAACGGAAGGCTTTATTGTCTGCAATCGGTGGCATTGATCCCGCCAATTCGAGTCTTCTCACCTTCGATTTAGAGAATTTCACCCCCGACTTCCACATCAGATCGCTGTTGTTATTCAAGTCGGGATCAACAGTCTTAACATCCATAGGGCCGTTGTGGATGAAGGTGCCTCTACCTGTGTCATGTCGTCCGCTTGCTGGAAGGCCATTAGCTCTCCGGCCCTTTCATCGTCTCCTAATGCCCTAGAGGCATTCAATGGTCGGGAATCCAAACCCCTGGGTGTTCTTGAGAGTTTAGCGATCACTTTACAGGGGAATACTGTCAATGTAGAAGTAGAATTGGTTGACGCCAAGCTCAACTACAACATACTTCTCGGCCGCAGCTGGACTCATGCCATGCTATGCGTGCCATCCACCGTCTTTCGACTTCTTAAGTTCCCTCACGAGGGAAAAATCGTTACGGTGGATCAATTTTCGTTCTTCACCTCCACCTCTGAGCACAACGTTCCGTACGTGGATCAGATCCCAAATCCCCCTGACAGTATAGGACCTGGTCTCTTCAAAGACCTCGTCCTCATGGGTATTTTTCCCACACCACCACCGCACACCGCTCAAGTTAATATGATCTTCAGGACTGATGACCCCTAGCTCATCCCTACACCTGAGCAGGTGTTTGAGTTTGGAGAATCGATGCCCTTAACTCCAGTAGAGATTAGCTACTGTGAAATCGTTGATGCATCTGATCCTCCCCCGCTTCAGCATGCTCCTTCAAGCATGGCTTTAGACATCTATTCTCAATCCCCCTGGCATGGCGAGGCCGACTCGTCGGATCCTCTTAAAGAGACTTTTCCTTCCGATGAAGCCATCATTGAAACGATGTCTCTTGAAGAGCTGCCTTGGGGTGATGGACATCATCGTTCCTCTTTCATGCCTAGATTGGGGGCAATGTCAGATTGTCTAGAGCGTTATGCATCTCAAGTTCCTACTCCTCCTCTCCAAAAACCCATCTTGACGCACGAGGTTATTTCGGAGGGAAACCTGAGTAATATCACTCAAACTATCCCGATCAACATCTACGTTAAACTGGGGATCGTTTAGAACATACATGATCATCTCCCTCCCGAGCCTCCTCCTTTGAGCTCGTCGGAGCATAGTTCCTCCACTTGTGTCAAGCTCCTAAAACAATGAAACAAGCTACTACGAGGATAGTTCTTTTAAGTGTGTCAACCTCGTTAAAATAATGAAACACGAGCCTCTTCAATTCGAGTTTTGATAGATTTAGTTCAAATATATTTTGTTTTCAACCTTCACTCCATTTCCTATGGACTGAAGCTTGGGGGGCATGCACCTCGAATTGAGACACCATGCGGGGGGGCATGCCCGTCTTCTTCAAGCATAGTTTGTGTTTTAAGCTTGCATAAAAAATAAAACTCATTTCCTAACATAGTTTGCATGTGTGTTTTCATGTGTGCTTTTAAGCTTGCATAAAAATGAAATGTGTGATTAGATACATTGTGTGAACTTTTTCATCGGGTCGCTTGTTATGCAACTGATACATTAGATTACATTGTATTAGGCATTTGCATGACATATAAAAAACAACATCACATGTAAAAGAAAGATCCATCCAGAAATAGATATGTATATATATAGATATCGAAATGTTTACATAGTGTGTGTCGCATAAAATCAAAATATACATGTTCGTCTTAATACATCCGGAGACGACATGTCTCTAAAAAAATATGCATGAAATAAACCCTAGGTGTCTAATCTGCGTGGTGCTCATGATAACAAGTCACCGCATGCACTATCCGTCTCAGGATACGGTGGAGGCAACTAGGCACTCCCACCATATGTCTCTGGTATGCTAGTGGGACATCTGCCAGCCGGGCGTAGTCTGGAATCCCCCAGGCAATCCCCTCGAGGTTTTGGATCAACTCTTCCCCCTCGGCACCCTCCGCCTGAGGGTCAGCTGCGGGCTGAGTTCTCCATGAGATAGGAGACATACCGGCAGGTCGCTCTGGGCCAACATCTGCATATACATAACAATTGTTTTTAGAATGAACATGTATTAACAAAAAATCATAAAACATAAAAAATCAAAAAGATGATCTTACCCAACTCCTCGTCCCAACCATCTCCCTCCAGGAGTGGAAGATCTGGATCACCAGTGAAATCAGTTCCTGCATATGGCTAGTCTTTGACTACGATCAACTGACGTCGTAGCCACCCAAAAAACTCCGGCCTCCAGGACATCTGTTGGCCCCCTCCCGCTCTGGGCATCAGTGCTGCCCAGCGAGCCATTCTTGGCTCTCGTGGTATCGGCTCAGCTACTATGGCCCCTTGGCCTTGGAAGATTGGTAGTCGTTCCAGAATGAACGATACCAGGATAAAACCGTAGCCAAACTGTTTCAGCTTGGCTTGTTTGCATTTTTTCAGCTGCCTCTTCATGTTGACTGTCACTGTTGTGGCCCAATCGAACAGTGTAGGACTCATACACTCAGAGGCAAGTATGAGTTGGGCTTTGGTGGCTTCATGTGGGGCCTGTGCTCCTGTTGCCCGCGCAATGGTGTGTAGCACTACTCTGAGTGCTAGATCCTCAACAGTGTGAATGTCTACCTTTCCACTTCCAGATCCGGTTTGTGCCCCTGGGCACACCCTCGCCATTACCTGCTCCATCTTTTCACCAGATGGTCTGCTCCCTGTCAATATGGGCACCGGACCTCTGCGCAACAGTCCGATTATAAAGTATACGTCAGAAACCTCCAGTTCCAATACTTGATCCCGCAACTTGAACACTTGTTCATCTGCATCCCAAATACTGATAAGGTACTGAAGAAGCTCAGGTTGAGCTCGTAAGCAAGGTGTTCAGAAAAACTTTTTAAGCCCACAGTGCTTGAGGGCATTCATACAAGTTTCATTTTCCATGGCTAATTCATCCTCTTCCCCATGCTCCCATTCTCTCCATTCAATCACCATTTTGCTTGGTTGCCTACATCAACATGATAAAAACCCTTGATTAGATCTCTGTCATGCTTAAAAATTCACTTAAATTACTTACAATTCAGAAATTTTGGGCGAAAAATTCGGTTCCGCCGTTGGCACGACTGTTTCTAAAACAGTCGCGCTAGTTGTTGCGGGCCCTGTGTATATAAAAGCCCATTAGCGCAGGTCCATGCCCGATACCTGCGCCAATGGGTGGAGCCCTAAATTTTTTGAATCCTTCCACAGAGATCCAATGAGCAATGGAAACTATGAAAAAATGGATCAAAATGAAGTACAGGGAAGCGCCTCTTACCTGGAATGAACGGGAATATGAATGGTAGCCTGGATCAGTCACAATCGTCGTCAGAAGTTTGCACACCAAATGGACCACTGTTGCTCTCCAATGAGGTAAATAGTAAAAGTAATTTTATTTTTACCATTTGAGACTTATTTATAACTTTTTGAACTATAATTAGGTTTAAGAAGTCATTTTTATTAATGTTTTAATATATTTTGTCGAAAATGGGTTTTACACTTGCCTTTGTGTGCAGCAACAGGTTTTACGCGACTTAAACGGTGAAACGAGTTGTATTTTATACTTTTTCGGACTCGGTAAAAACACGAAAAAGTCACTTTGGAGTTATCTTTTAGCTCTTTCCTGACTCTCTAAACATGAAAAGATTTCCGAGGCCCTTGTCATTTCGATCTCGTTAAAGTGGATGCGAATCGACATCTACCCAGTATACGTTTACCCCTTTTTCGGGTTGGGATGGATTATTTACGAAAAAGGAATACCCTAGCCTATCACGACTAGGAGGTTTTCTCAGGCATAGTTTTCTAACTTTTCGGGTTTGAGAAACTATTTATGAAAAGGGACCTCTGGATTTTACTTTTCAGCTGTCTTTTCAAACTCTCTAAACCTGAAAAGACACCAAGTTCTTCCTTTTTCAGACTCGTTAAACCCTGATGACATCGGATTCAGTCGTAATGACGCTTTTTGAGTCGCTCCTTCCTAGGGCTCATTAAATGTACTAGGATGGATTCGTCCGAAGGATGGATTTATATAACAAGAATATGCTATCCCATTCAAGCTTATTATCAAAAATAATTGGGGACTCGCCAGAAATGGTCGAGAAAAAATGGAACCAGCATCATTTTCGTGTCGGCAGTATGTCGCTCTTGAACATGGCACTTGTCTACATTCATGTTGGGTTGGGGACATCTCATCTCAATTTTCACTTGCCTCCATGGCTTTGGATAATCCCTTTTGACCTCTCATATGTTCTTTGCTTCGTCACCATGACCTCTGATCCGTTGGTGTCAAATACTGCCAATTCCACTGTCGCGTCGTTTATATGTTCTAGAGAAGTTGACCTCTGCAAATATCAACCTCCCTCTGATTCTCATCTGATCATGATTCACAAAACATTATTTTCCTCTGTCTCTTGTCGATGATGTGGGAAACACTATGGCCCACCTTCGATCAAGGTCACTTCCTGTCGACTTCAACTCATTATCCAGGAAGTTGGTCTAAAGACTCCCTTTTGGTGCCTTGGAGCCTGCATGCCTCAATGGCAGGTTCTTCGCATTCGACGTGAGGTTTTCATCATTAGCCTCTGATCGAGTGATTCTACAGGTGTTCAACACCAGCTCATTGATTCACATGCCGTAGATTGTACCTGTAGTACCTTGAGGACCATTGGCATTAATGGTGGTACCTCTCGCGTCTATTAACAGCTTTCATCATTGGCTGGTAATCAGACGATGTTCTTGCATGTTCGACTTCAGCTCACATATTCGCATGCTTGAACTTGTACTTTTTTCGGGTCGAGATGGAGCACAAGACCCTGGATTGTGTTTGTTGTAATCCAGGTTGCGATTTTGTGGATTATTACGATTATTTACATGACTCACTGATTGGATGGCTGCGACCATACCTGAGTCTATTTATCGATCCTCACTGGATGGTTGCGTCCATGCCTTAGATCTAGATTATTGTATACTCTGCGATGGATGGCTGCGCCCATACCGCATATATATCATGTATCTGAGACATCAGTTGTATTTCTTCACGCAGGTTTTCCGACGGCGGAGTTTTCAGTCGGACACGTTCTTGTAAAGCATTTCACTCCTCTCTCTCTCTCAGGCCTCATGCTTTAGGGGGCATCTGTTACACAGTAATTTGTCACCGTCCCTACAATCCCCATCCCGCACATTGGAGGGCTCATTTTGACACCTGTGAGTAGTGACATGGCTTGAAACCACTTTCATGACATCCCTCTGAACAAGAGCTTTCATTGCCCTGAAGACATCTCCTTGTGAAAAACCCTAAAAATGGCCCTTTTAGCATTGGCGCGAGCAGGCAGTTCAGTACCCGCGCCAATGGGGAAAATACTTCAAAGAGGTCGCGCCAGTTGGCGCTCTGTCCCAGAGCCGCACTCGCGCCAGCCAATTTAAGGAATGTTTTTTAAAAAATAAATGGTGGAAGTCTCGTCCTAACTGATCCAGGAACTGATATCTATCTTGAGTTGGGAGGTTTGGCTACGAATTTCCATAGAGAGGAAGTGGTTTGCCACCTCTCATGGAAGCTTCCTTGATGATAGGGCCAACCCCACAATTATAGGGATCCCAACTCCCCTTCCTCCATCTATAAAAGCTTGCCCATCTCCATGGAAAGCTAGTCTTCAAGTTCCCAAATTCCCAAGAGGCTCATGCTGCAAGAGCCTCCATAATTCCCTTAAGGCCAATTCAAGCAAGGAGACTATTCTTCAAGGACTGAAGAGAGGTTTGTCCCATCCTTGGCGGGGTTTTCGAGACTGTTCTGCTTTGGCGATCCCTCAGAAGGAGAATTCAGCGTCATAACTATGGTTGTAATTTTCCTTTGATTGATTATTAATGAACGACTATTGGTTATGGTTCCACTCTTGTTGTTTATGATGATGAGTTATGTCCTTTACGAATGACATATAGTTGCATCTGATTTTACGCTTGCATTTGTTTTGTTTCTCGCATGTGCAGGTGTCCCATCACGGAGATCGTGGGGATCGTGATCTGCCAGGGCTAAGGAACGGGAGCGCCACCTCTTCTCTGACTTAACAGTGTTGGATTATAAGGAAGCCTTCGTTGCTATTTGGTTGATTGCAATTAGGAAACTGCACTATAGCATGAATGATTGTTGCTAGACCCGGTCTGGGCTAGTAGGGATCGTTTCTGTCCGCATAGGGGATTTACCTCCACAACACTATGCACCCACTACTCGACTTGTCCTGCTACTGTCTTAAGGCTCCTGTAGCTCGGATGTGATCCAAGAGATGAGTTTCTCAAGGATCCCGTAGCCACTCTATGCTTCTCTACAAATCCATGTCACCCCAATTTTGTGGTTCATGACGCTCATCGTGCATCATCTTACGACCCATCATCTTCCATAGCATCCTTGGAAGAAGAAAACTCCTTTTCCTTTTTCTTAGAGGACAATCGAAATGTCCAAGTTCACCACCTTGGAAGCACTTGATCTTTGGTAGATCTCTCTTCTTCTTTCCTGTTGCCTCTTTGATGCCAAGGTGACATCTTCTTCATCTTCCTTTTCCACCTTACTCTATCTTGTGTTGTATTTCTTCTTGGTGAATCTGTGAATTTCTTGTTGACTCATGATTTCCCCAAGTTTCCCAATCGGGAAGGTCTTCTCTGCCCCACAATACTTTGGAAAAAGGTTTCCCACTCATACGCTGACCACATTAAGAGCGATCCTTACCATCACATCATCCTCCACTTTTTCACTAGTGGTAGTCAGCGAGTCTCTGATCGACTATAATCGAAGATAAAATGTTCCATGTCTTCCCCTTGGTCATCATGAAAGACCACATATGAGTCTCCAAAAGCATCTTCCTGCGGGATAAACTTTCCCTCATATAGGGATGTTAAGGCCTTCCACATCTCATTAGTTGTTTTCTTCTCGGCTATGTGTGGGACAACATGGTCCTTAACTCCATCCATTATGTTGCTTGGCATGTCCAACGGCTTCATTATGCTTCCTCGGGAGATTTTCATCGTTCAGCGTGGCCATAACTTGTTTTGCATGGTATCTTAGATGATATGCCTCTAGGACTATCGGGATTCTAGTCTTCCAAAATGCAAAGTTGGATAGGCCATCTAATCTATCATGATCACGCAATCCATGAGGAGCCATTTTCTCAGAAATTTGTCGAAGCTCCTCTTCTCTGCATTTACGGTCTGGATCTAGGGTGCTTTGCGAAATGGGCACCCTCTACTCCCTCGACAGCTGATTTCCCTCCTTGGAAATGCGGAAAATCAACAACGATTCAACTCTCTTCGATCCTCTACTCGATCTGCAAGTTTCTTTGGCTAGAAACTCTCTAAAAATACGATATCCACTCGCTCTTTCTCACTAGTGCTTAGATTAAAATTCTAAAACCTTAGAGAAATTTAACCCCACTAGCACCTTGAGAAGATTTGCAAATCTATAGAAATTATATGCACTAAGAATGCATATGTCCAAGATCCACATTCTCTCACACTATTTAACTTGATGCAAGATATTTAATCTATTCCACTTGTTAATCTTTTTTGCGGAAAATTTAATTGCACACACATGTGAAGCATATTAAAAATATTCAATTGCACATAACACAATTTTTAACGAAAGCACAGAAGCTAAAAACCCCAACTATATATTATGTAACATGGAGATCATATGACAATCTCATACAAATATACAAAGCTTATCACAAGCTCTTAGTGCGATACGATCGTCATACACTAATCGGAGCCTAATCTTGCGAATCCATGCCGATCTTTGCCACTGCTAGTACACTCCAGCTGGCAATCCTGTGAAGAATAGCTCTAAATGAATTCGAATTACTCTTGGATTATTTGCCACAATCCTCATTGGCATATCCAACGAATGTTTGATACAATCAATGCATCAACGATAATCACAACGAGATGATCTATCTTTCCCTTTTCTGTCTCTCCTTCTGGTCTCAGAAAGCGCCATGCATTGTGGTTACTTGTTGTATTGTTCGGTTGATTAATGAGTTATTATTTATTAATTAATTAACTAATTAATTCACTCCACTCTCACTAGTGTATCAATCGGTTAGACTAGATACAACTAGCTCAGCGAGTTTAACTAAGTTAAGCTGAATACAACTCCATAACTACTTCTTCCAACTATGTCATAACTCTTCCGCGAGTTCCTAGCGGGTCCTCCATGCATTAGCTCCGGTAAACCCTCGGGAATAGCGTAATTCCTTACGTCGGTACATTTGTTGTGCCACATGCGGCACGCGGGCGAAGTGCTCCAAAAATAAGTTGCTATTTGGGTACGATTATTATTAAGAGCTAATAATAATCCATGACATCACACCGATTGACGATCTATAAACGAGACTTAGCCCGATATTCTAAAAATATAATTTCATCAATTTTCCAACTTGATCAACCATCCACAAATGACATCATAACTTCTAAAATATGATCGACATGTCTAAAAATAGACTTGCGCCAAAAATAGCTGCGGGCCCATTTAGTGTGAAGGGGACTCTTTTCACTAAGCTCATCATCTTGTTGAATCTCCAACACTCCCTCTCAATAAGATAGGGATTATCTTTCCTGCGATCCACTTCTATGGTATTCGAATTTGCTCTGGTGAGCACCTTCGTTAGAATATCTGCATCATGATCCTCGCGGGAATGTCTTCCCGAGAAGCAACATGATCTTCCGTTGCACCTGATCTACGATATGATGATATCGGATATCAATATGTTTCGTCTGTCATGAAACACAGGATTATGCAGAAGTTTACAATGCCTTTCTGTTTATCACAATGAATCAGTGGGATCTAAATGTGAGCCGGACAAACCAACCGAATATTCCTCATATAGATAGCCTCACATGCGGCTAAACTTGCTGCCATGTATTCCATATTTGAACTAAGTGCCACGAGATCTTTTTTTCCTATTGTACCAAAAACTTTCCATAGATCTAATACTAAAAATCCCTCCTAATGTGTTGTTTAATGCATTTGGGCTTCTGCCCAATTTGCATCTAGTGAATCCATGCAACTTCACCTCAATAAAATTATATTCTGTACCACAAACCATGCTGGATAAACGCACCCCTGAGATATCTCAATACATGCCTACCTTCAAGAGCTTGTAGGCAACCATCGCTTGTGAAAGTTGGTTCACCGCATAGCATATGTTCGATCTTGTATTGAATAAATACATGAGTGAACCCACCAATATCGATAAACGGTGGCATCCACTACCTCTGTAGATGTAGCATCTCTTTCTTCAATTTCCTGGAAGAAATGTCGATAGGCTTGCAACCTTGCATGTGAAACTTCTCAGTATCTCAGGGCATACTTACCTTGAGACACAAATAGTTCACCTTCAGCTACCATATTTCCAATCCAAGGAAATAATGGAGAGGAGGCCTAAATCCTTCATCTCAAACTCCTTTGCAAGATCAGCCTTTTAAGGTGTATCAGCTTGCTCATCACCTATTAGTATCGAATCATCAACATAAAGAATCCTGATGATCAAATCTTGCCCTCCACCGTCACAGATGCAGGTTTGCATCCACCCTCCTCTTGGTGAAGCCAAGTCGATTGAAATGTTGTACGTCTGAGTGTACCAAGCACGGGGTGCTTGTTCCAGCCCATACAACGCTCTTTTTGAGCTGCACACATGCAACTATGTTGTTGAATATCTCAAGTCCTTCGGAGCTACTCAATGTACACCTCTTCCTCAATGATCCCATTGGGAACGCGGTATTCACACATCCATTTGATGAATGTGCCAACCCATCTTGAAGAGCAAGGATTGTCGTATGGAAGAATACGTGCAACGGAGTGCAAAGGTTTCTTCAGTCCCCTCAATATGTGAGAAGCCAGGGAAAAAAATCTTGCCTTATACTTCTCGACACTCCCATCGGCGGCTTGCTTTACCTTGTAGATCCATCTTGATCATACAATTGATTTTCCTAGCGGCCTTGGAACAATCTCCCAAGCCTTTACATTTCGACAATGGAGTCATACTTATCCACCAAGGCATCTACCCATGCGGGCTCACTGCGCTTCTTCTTCCAAAAGAAGATGGCTCTATCATGATACACTTGCTCATAAGAGCCGAGGGTATCCGATATATTGGTCGAGGGTGACTTTCTCACATGCAACGGTGTGATGTAGGAACTCCTACATTCTGTGTTGCATCCACCTTGATCTCTCGGCTTAAGTAGTCACCGCTTCTGCCTTGTCGATGTTTGGTTACTTGCATGAGTGGACTCCTCCACTCCATGAATATCCTCCTGTGGTTGATCCACATCCGGAGGCCCATCTTTGGGAACGAAGTTCCTCCTCCGCATGCAAGTGTAGCTCCCTCTCGAAGTGAACGACTTCATGGCTTTCACCTCATTGAATTTTATATCCCATCGCATAGGTCATTAGGCTATTTGGAAAATACACACGATAGTTATGGGGTGTTTACGTATTGCCTCACAAATATCCCAACTTCTATAGTCGGCTCCAACTTCTTCTTGGCATCCTTAGTCACATGAATGTAAACGGAGTGAGCCAAAATTTTCAAATGATAAATATCGGGCTTCTTACCGGTAAAATCTTCCTCGAAGTGTGCACCATGCCAAGTACTCTGGAGACAACGGTTTTGCACATAAACGCGGTGTTGCATGCTTACGCCTGAAGTGCATTGGTAGGCCTGGTCATGCGGCATCGCTCATGCAGCACCCACGATCGTTGTTCTTTCTCTCTGTGACCCCATTCTTGTGGGTTATGAGGTCTTATGGGATTCTCTTTGAATTCCTTCTTTGCTACGAAGTCTTTGAATTCACTCGAGATGTATTCACCACCATTATCACTCCTTAGAGCTTTCACCTCCTTCCCAGAGCTCCTTCTGCGCAATGCCGAACTCACAAAACTTTGAGAACATTTCCCTCTTCTTATGCATGAAGAAGATCCAACATCTACGAGAAATTCATCAAAAAATATCACATAATGCTGTGTTTCATTGTTGAAGCAACGAAATGGTCCACACATGTACGTGTGAATTCTCTCCGGGATCACGAAGCACGGTTCTCCCTTCTCATGAAAATTTGTCTTCACAAACTTACCCATTGTACATCCTTTGCCTTGATCACATTTTGTGCAAGAGTACTGTGGGAAGTCCGGTAGAAATTTTACGCAAATTTTAATCGCCATGGTGAAGATGGCTCAATCTCTGATGCCATAACTCGCCCACATCACGGCTCACCACTTCTTCCCCTTTGCCCACCATTGCGGCGCAACCATCTACCTCTAGCTTGTAGAGATTCTTAATTCGAACCCTTATATTCTTGTTTTGACCGTTGTTTTATGTCGAAGGAAGGCTTTTCCCTCACGAAAACAACATCCTGCTCTGTCTTCTATCATTACGGCGGGAACCCAGGATTCTTCTTCGGATGCGGAACATGCATGAAATTCTTCAACAAGAATGGATTACGGACTCCCTCTCAAAGGTAATGATCCCAATTCCCGGTTACCTTTATCACAAACCATCATCGCCCATATCTATATGCATTTGGAGGTCCTTCTCAACAAAGTCACTAAACAACTCTTTGTCTCTAGATCATATGGTAAGACGCACCCTTTGTGAGATACCACCACCGATCCCATGCGGCTTGAAACCAAGCATGCAATCAAAGAAAAATCCACCTCAAATTGCAAGGCTAAGGCCTCTCAGTACCGATCTAACAACACACTTATTCTTCTTCTTTGTGGACGGTTAGTGGCGAAATGTCCAAGCTCGTGACGGTGAAAAACACTTCACTTTGGGCAAAGTCTGCTTCTTGCCTTTCGCCTTTAGTTTAGAAGGATTTTTCTTCCCCTTCCCTTTCCTTTCTTTGGCGGCCAAAGTGAAATTCTCTTCATCTTCGTTCTTCGATGAAGATCCATCCACAGTACCTCGCCTTATCTCCTCCTACACAGATGCGACCAAAGTCGCTCCCATCCTAAACGGAGTTTCTCTCGTCCATTGTGAGTCTTCGTAGCCTATGCCAACTCTTCGAAGCCCAAGGAGAGCCAAGCTCACCAAGTCTTCTTCATCAATAGTAACCCCCACACTTCCCGGCTCATCCTTGCGGTGGACAAACTTCGTGAGGTATTTTGGAATCTTGTCTCCTTTCTCCATTTTTATTTTCTAAGCTTGACTTTGAAAGCCAGCTACTCTGGTCACTTGCTTTGGAACAAATGCAGTCAAAGCCTTCCACATTAAGAATGAGTGAAAGAAACTTTCCCATGAAAATTTGGACACAATGTGGTCCTTCACACCTTCCAACGGAATCATCCTCGTCTTTGCGGAGTCTTCTTTTATGTGCATCAAGTAATGCGGCATCGCTAGATCCGGCTTAGGAACATCGCTATCGATGAACTCCTTCAACCCATTATCCTCCAAAACCGCCTCCATCTTTGTCCTTCCGAGGAGCTATGTAATTCGAGCTCCCATCAAGGGCATACTCTAATCTCAACTAGTTGAAATACATTTCAATGTATAGTCAATTGCACCAAGAATCCTTGTAGCAAATTGGTGTCCACCGAGCACAAACTCCTTCACAATTGCAATCTTCAATCAACAATGCTCACGATACCATGTAGAAATTATATGCACTAAGCATGCATATGTCGAATCCACACGATCTCACACTATTTAAATTTATGCAAGATCTTGAATCTATTCCACTTGTTAATCTTTTGTGGAAAATTTAATTGCACACACACACAGCTAGTATAAACAAAAATATTCGGTCACACATAACACGGTTTTTAATTGGGAAAGCACAGAAAATTTGAAAACCCGTATATATTATGTAACATGGAGATCATATGAAAATCTCATACAAATATAAAAATCTTATCACAAGCTCTCGATGCAGAGGTACAATTGCATACACTAATCGAGCCCTAATCTTGCAAATCCATGCCTTAGATCTTTGCCACCTACTAACACCTCCCTTACAATCCTGTGAAGAATAGCTACGAATGAATTAGAATTACTCTTAGATTGACTACGCAATCTTCATTGGCATCTCCATTGATTGTTTGATACAATCAATGCATCACTAATAGTCACAACGAGATAGTCTATCTTGCCCTTTCACCTATCTCTCCATTGGTCTCAACCAAAATTGCCATGCATTTTAGTTCGCTATGATATTGTTTAGTTGATTAATGATTTGTATTTATGAATTAATTATCTAATTAATTCACTCCACTCTCCATAGTGTATCAATCGATTAGACTAGATACAACTAGCTCAAGCCAGAATCTAGCGGGATTAAGCGAATACAACTCCATAACCACTTCTTCCAACTATGTCATAACTCTTGCCACTTGAGTTCTAAGCGAGTCCTCCATGCATTAGCTCAGAGTAAACCCTTAGGAATAGCGTAATTTCTTAAATACATTTGTTGTGCCACTTTTGTGCCAACTGGTAAAGTGCTCAAGAGAATAAGTTGTTGTTTAGAGTACGATTATTATTAAGAGCTAATAATAATCGACATGCATACATTTTTAGATTGACGATCTATAAATAGACTTCACCCAATATTCTAAAAATAGAATTTCATCTATTTTTTCCAACTTGATCAACCATCCACAAATAGCATCATGCAATTTACGAAATATGATCGACATGTCTAAAAATAGACATAGTCTAAAAAATAACTTGCGCCAAAAATATCTGAGGGCCCTTGCGGGAAGGCGACTCTCTTCACTAAGCTCATCATCTTGTTGAATCTCAACAAACTACACTTCAGAGACACTTATTAATCGGAGAGGGTTCATATATGCATCACCACGGTTGGATTCGGACAATCCCGGCGTTGCCTTTGCACGGTAAGTACATGGGCCTATGTGGAGACGACGTAAGAGTGCGTCACCCTACCCTCTTTGTGATTCTTCTCTCTGGCTTCTGCTTATTTCTTCGGATACGACGCACGGTATTCTTTGCTTCTCTTCTGCTACTTTTTGCGGCAGATCCTTGAGTCTGTCGATGACCACATTAGATCTACAATTGCTCTGATACCATGTGAAAATTTATGAATGTTACTAATGCATAAATCTATTGCTAGATCTGGTTATGCTTCTCCTACTTAATTAATTTATTAAGCTAAAAATTCGAATTAATATTGAAGAAAACACATAACATACTTTCCTGTACGAGATCTAGAAAAATTACATGCACACATAGACAAATTGACACAAGGATTTTTGGAAAATAGTCTCGGGAAAGCAATGCGGGGAAAATCGGTGCATTGGCTACTTGAGGGTTTTATTATTAATATTTTTGAATACGGCAAATGCGGGTTCCGGATATGGAAAACCGACGAGGAGAAAATTTATATTTGCGGCTCACATTGTTACCGAAGTCAAAATATTGACTAATACACACCCTCAAATGAAATTTACTAGACTCGACGGATCTTGGCACGACACCCGAGCGTTTCCCCCAGAAGCCCCTCGTCGGCCTCTGCAACCTTTGTGTCCTACGCGTTGGCTGAGAGGTTTGTGCTTGGCAGGAATGGGTGACACGGACCCTACGCTTCCCATGAGTGTCTCTACGTAACCCTTGAGGATCTCCTGGCGCAACGTTGCCCAGAGGCTGCGTAGCACAGGTGGGCGAAGTTTCCCTGCGTTGTGCATACGGCTGCCCTCTTTTCTGTTGTTGTTCCTTGCTTCTGCACGCTACCTCTAGTATTTTTTCTCTTTGCCACTTGCTAATTCTAGGAAGCCCGGGATCGGACTATCCCTTTGCCTAAACTTGAGTCTTTGCGAGTGAAACACTTCTAATAATTCTTAGCAAACCCTACCCTAGAATCTCGGCTTAGCTTCGATTATACGTATACGCATGCCTTTACAAATGACCCCAAGCATTTCCTTTATACTTTTCTTGTTGGGAAACCAACGGCCATGATCATATCTTGAATCAATGGCTAATATTAACGAAATGTTAGTCTGTGTGACTTAAAAATTTCATCACATGTTTAATTTAATTAACTTTAATTATTTAATTTTCTTAAGTTTAGACTTAGAAATACATTAAAATAATTAATTAATAAAATATCTCCCAAACCAGATGAAATTTTCCAAATCTTTCTACGGGTCTTGTAGACAGTGTACTCTAGTCCCTCCACAAATTTTGGGGCTAGAGCACATCATAGATACTACCCCATTATACAAAATCTCAACACTCCCTCTTAGCCTGAAAGTGTGCTCTAGCAAAACATCACACCATGTATCACAAGATTTTGGGTACTTGGTTTTTGTTTTGTTGATGCCTCGGCATGCCGCCCTTCAACAACACACCATTGTTGCCATTTTATACTATTCCCATGACGTTGTCCACCTTAACCACATATGTACTACAAATCTCTCTCGATATGTTGCATACGTATTTTGCCACCTACTTGCCTTCCATATTTAGTTGTTGAGAGAAACAATTGAATCTCCTACCCAATATTTGACGGACAAGTCGGTTGGGTTGCATCCTCATCACTTAAGCTCCATCGGTTGTTGATACGTGTTTTCATCGGGAGAATGATGCACGGCTACAACTCTGCATTGCGTAAACGGAACTCCATTTACTGCCCCATTGAAGTCACATCAACCCCTTGTCTTTCGAAATCTCTCACGCTACTATTGCTGTGTGTTGTCCTTCTTAAGCCTCCATGCTACGCGGCTACGCTCTATGTAAGCGGCTACGCACTCGGCAACATTGAATTCACATCATACCTTACGGCGCTACGCACTCTATGATGATGTTGCATATACAACACGCTACTCCTTCCGGACTTCATATTTTCCTATGCTTCATCAGTGATCTATGCACCCACTACTCCACTTGTCCCACTATTGTCTTAAGGCTCACAGTAGCTTGGATGTGATCCAAGATATGAGTTGATCAAGAATCCATTTGCCACTGCGTAGCTACTCTACGGATCCATGTCACCCCACTTTCGTGGTTCATGAACATTCATGGCTACATCATCTTCGACCCATCATCGCCACAACATCCTTGGAAGAAGAAGCTTCCTTGTCTCTTTTCTTTTGAGGAAAATTGTGGCGAAATGTCCCCGATTCGCCATGCTTGGAATAACTTGATATTTGACATAGCTCTCTTCTACTTTCCCTTCTGCCTCTTTGATGACAAGGCGGAATATTCTTCATCTTCCTTCTTCCCTCACTTGATCCGTGTTGTCTTGCCTCTTGGTGCATCTGCGGAGTTCTTCTTGAATGCATGATTGCCCACAAGTTGTCCCACTCGAGAGGGAGTGCTGGCTATGCCCAAGATACTTTGGACAAATGTTTCCCATTCATACGTGACGCATTGAAAGCGGTCGACCATCACATAATCCTCCTCTTTTTCATACGCGCGTTGACTAGTCTCGATCAGAAAAACTGTGAGTACGAAGAGAAAATGTTCCATGTCTTCCCCCTTGGTCATGAAGACGCATCGAGTCTCCCGAAGCATCTTCCTCTAAGCAGAGGAATTTCCCTCATATAGGGATGTTAAGGCCTTCCACATCTCATTAGTTGTTTTCTTCTTAGCTATGTGTGGGACAACATGGTCCGCCCAAATCCATCCATTAACAGCTAACTCCAGCATTTCCAATAGCTTCATTATGCTTCCTTAGGAGATTTGCATCGGTCGGCGTGGCCATAACGTGCACGCATGGTATCTTAGATGATATGCCTCTAGTCTATCGGGATTCTAGCCTTCCAAAATACCAAGTTGGATAGGCCATCTAATCTATCCTAATCACGCGATTAACGAGGAGCCATGCAGCAATCTGTCGAAGCTCCTCTTCTTTCGGTAGAGATCTAGATCTAGGGTCCTTTGTGAAATGGGCACCCTATGCTCCCTCTAAAAACTACTTTCCCTCCTTGGAAATCTACCAAATCAATAATGATTTAGCTCTCTTCGATCCTCGATCGATCTACGAAGTTTCTTTGGCTAGAAACTCTCACCGAGTATACGATCTCACTCCGCTCTTTCTCCGCAGTACTTAGGCTAAAATTCTAAAAACCGTTGCTTACTAGCACCTTCTAAAGATGCGCGGTTATGCTTCGGGCACTTACGAATCATATAGGTTCATATCTACGTCACCCTAGTTGGCCGGACAATCCCGGTGTTGCCTTTGCAAAGTAATTATGTGGGCTTGCGTGGAAACTGACATAAAACTGTGTCATCCTTCCCTCTTTGTGGTTCTTCTCTCTACGAAAGCTTGTGTTGTTTCTTCGGATACGTATACCAACTGCTATTGCTTCTCTTCTTGATTCTTTACTGCTGACAAGATCCTTCACACTTACGTGTTGGTGACCTTTGCTAGATTTGCGATTGCTCTAATACCATGTGAAAATTTATATGTTACTAATGCGGTGGTAGATCTAGTTATGATTCTCCCTACTTAATTAAGTTATTAAAAGCTGAAAATTAAGATTAATATCGAAGAAAACATAGAACGAGACTTTCACAAATTCATATCTAGAAAAATTACATGCACACATGAAGCCAAAGTGACATGAGGATTTTACGAGGACAATAGTCCACTGGAAAAGCCCAATGCGGAAGCGATTTCTTTGGTACATTTGGAGGTTTTATTATTAAGATTTTTCTGAATTAGGTTCAGATATGGAAAACCTAATAGAGAAATTATAGATGCGGCTCACTTGTTGTTTTGAAGCCAAAATATTGATTGATCCAAATGGAATTTATAGGGTTCGGCCCGGATCTTGGCCACAGAAACCCAATGCCTTTGAAGCCCTACGTCGAAGCTCACGACCTCTATATCCCTCTACGTTGGCCTCAAGAGGGATGTGTAACCCCCGAATGGGTAGGCCTGAGACCCTACGCTACCCTAAGGGTCTGCGCATAACCCACGAGGGTCTCCACCTTTCTGTGCTTGCCCAGAAGGGCGCATAGTTGGGCGCCACACGCTACGCAACTCCTGCCCCTCTCTCTTCCATTTTTTTTCCTGCTTCTCTATGCTTCCCCTGGTAGCTTCTCTTTGCCTCTTGTTGATGCTAGGCACTAGGATTATACCATCCCCTTTGCCTAAACTCCCCTCTCTACGCGATTTGTGAACATTTAGAAATTCTTAGCAAACCATTGCCCTAGAATTTCATCTTAGCTTCGGTGCTGCACTTATCTATGTGTCTTTACAAATGACCCCAAGCCTTTCCTTTATAATTTTCTCGTTTGGGAAACCAACCACCATGATCATGGATTCAATCAATGGCTAATATTAAAAGAAATCTTGATTTGTGTGACTTAAGACAATTTCATCACATGTTTAATTTAATTAACTTTAATTATTTAATTTTCCTAAGTTTAGACTTAAGAAATACATTAAAATAATTTATTAATTAAATATCCCCCATACGAGATGTAATTTCCCAAATCCTTTTTGGGTCTTGTAGACAGTGTACTCTAGTCCCTCCACAAATTTTTTGGGCTAGAGCACATCGATGCTACTGATACACAAAATCTCAACAACAAGTTGTTATGAGCTAAAATTACAATTTATTTTCCAATTTATTTAAGGGATAAATAAATTAGAAACTCACATTTAGCACTAATGTGTAAGCGAATTTCTCACTCATGTGTGGTGGAATCCCACACGAGTTATGTGGTCAAATTTTATCCTTTACGGATGCCGATTTCATCGTTTCTTGTTGCAAATTTCAACACTTAGCATCACATTTTCCCATAGTAAATTCTCGTTAAATGTTACTCCCGGTATCTTCTTACTCAAAATATTGAAGCTTCAATAGTAGGAGATTCACGTAGCCTATTTTTTGTGAGGCCTTAAATGCTTTTTGATGGCTCGGTAGGTAGGCGAAAAGACAATCCATGATCAAAATGCATATAATCGACGCCACAACTCTTCTTAGGGAAACTAGAACCTCGTTCCACCCCTCCATAGCTCAAGTTGTTTCGACATATAATTTTTCTTCGACGTTTTCCCCATTTTCTCCTTGATCTTAGTCGGTTTCTACGCTCAAAGGGTTAATCAGCTCCCCAGTATGTGAAATATTTAAATGCCTTGTCTTTCAAAGGCGATCGGTTGCGGTTTTGAAACTTGTTAGGGTTTCATTTGATCTGTATTTATTCAAGAACGCAACATAATACACACATAACCATAAATAAAAATATGCGAGCGGAAATAACACTTCATTTCATTAATATCAAAGAAATAAAATTTGTTTACGGACAAAATGAAATAAACTAGCTAGGGCATTGGTAGCTTATCTGCGAGAAGAGAGATGTGGTAGCTACGGGTCTTTGAACTATGTTACAATGAGGCTCGAGGCCTATTTATTATTGAGAAACAATGGAAAACCCTAAACATCCAAAAAACTAACCTAGGAGATGAAGCACCAAAATTATGGGCCTTGTTTGGGTAAATTAGTTAATCAACCTGGAGGACGCCAACTTTTACATACGATCTTCGTTTGACGTACTGCACGATACCTTGTTAGAAATATCAGTAAGGACTACAAATATTGATGTGATAAATATCCTAGGAACTTCCATGTTCTCTCATTTTTCTCAAAAACGTCGTTTAGGGCCTCCAAAGCATTTCAAAATTAATGGCAGAAAAACTACTAAAAATTGTAAATTGTGCTACGATTAAGGAAACTAAATAAGCGAAAGAAAAAATGGTGGGGACCCACGAGTGGAATGAGTGGGTGGCCACCAATATCCCTCTGGATCATTCCTCCCCCCTTAGGAAGCAATGGTCCCATTTGCGTTCAGAGTTCCTCCATGAGATGAGAAACTTGTTGAACTTGGTCCTTGGTGAACCACTTTCCTTGGTGCAAGAGTTGGCTAGCTTTGACAACCGTCTGATTTGATATTCGATGATTGTTCTTGATTTACATGTCCATGATACAAGCGCTGGTGGCCTATTCCATGTAGTACGGGTTTAACTTTGTTGGTTTGAGTTGTTCTACAATGTTAGAGGTGTCTAGTAGAGGTGGAAGTACGGCCAAAGGTGGTCCACATTGAATGCGGGTGCGAACCAAGGAATGGTGGAATGCGAGATTGAATGAATTTTTCCCCCACTGACCTTGGTGATGGTGTACATCCCATATCGGAGAGCGGGCGAAGCTTGCGATGGGGTCCGGCAAGGCACTCCTTCTAAATCTAGCCACACTTTTAAACGACCTAGAAGTTGTGTGGCACCGGAATATTGATCATGTTATTGCTTGTACTTAGGTGGATCTATCCAATATGTCATGAACCTATTGGTGGATGTGTTGAATGCGCTCGATGAAGTGTATTTTGGTTGTACACTTTTCTTATGAGGCCCATTTTAGACCTCAAAATTCCCCCAATGCTTCATCACTCGATAATCGATATAGAGTCTCCAAGTCACATCCTTCATACACTTGGCTGTGATCGGGCTCCCACGGGTGATGAAATCGGCCGAATGTGACCTTTGCGCAACCTCTGAATCTTCCTCTTGATTTCATCGTTCTCGAGAATATAGTGTCGATAGATCGGTCCATTGGGCAATGGCGCACCTAAGGTCAGATTTGTCGGTGCTTGACACGACAAATTATCCTGAGCACCTGCCGTGGGTGAGGTGAATATGTCCCTGTACTCCTCCACGACCTTTTCCATTTTTCATTGTCATGTGGAGGAGCCACATGCAGGTTTATGGCCCCAATCTTATTCTTTCCACGAGAGGCGGATCATCGAGAAAACAAATTTCTCGGTTTTGGAAATGAGCTTGCTTGCATTATTTTGTAGTAACCAAAGAGATAGAGCGAGGCGATGGTACCTGCGATATCATGTACAACTTATTTCCCAAAGTAAAAATAACAACACGAGGTCGGGACTCACACACCCATGTTGCTTCCACAACTATGGTTGGCCTAATAATACATCTCAAACATAAATAGGAGCAATGTCACATAATACCTCATCCATGAAGGGCTTGATGATATGAGGAAGGCGGCTTTGTTGGGTGATGTGGGGGATCCCATCCTTGGTGAAGCCACCCAATGGTGTACGGTTGTGGGTGTGATATGGTCGGCGAGACCAATCGCTTCATGACCTATGCTGGGCTTGAGGTTCTTTTGGCTTCCACTATCAACAATGTGTGTTGTAGCGAGAACCCTTTACCCACGTACGGGAGTGGAAAGACGCTCCTCCTCCTCTAGATCTTCAAATTCCTCCTTGGATCTTCGTGGTGGCCATGGTGGCTTTAGCCTCCACATCAATTATCTTTGCTTCCCTTTTTCATTCCCCTTGTCAAGTTCTAATTTGGGGTGGAGCATGCATTTGATTCGAAGCCCCCATCTCGGCCACTGGTAATTTGCTTGGCCGAAACTGTGTTGTGAGTGGATCTCTTATGGAACTCACACCGCTTTCTTGTGTCCTTATTTAACTCGGTGTTGTTATTTTCTTGGGGTTTTGGTAGGTTGTCTTAGGTCGCCATCCCTTGGCTTTGACCTTTGTTCTACGGTTTTGGGGAACCTTTCCCTTGCTTTTGATTCTGATCAAAGTCTCGCTTCTTCGGTTGAATTTCTACTCAACCTTGGCAGCATGCGGTATGTGTGCCAAGTGGGAGATGTCGAACTCCATTTCCTCATAGGATGTATACGTATGAACAATGCATTACTTAACACCAAATTTTTCTTTAAATATTTGATACCCAACTTTGTGTGCGAGGGTATGGAACAAATTTATAGCTCATGCACATCTTGATCCCTTTTTGATGCAACGTAGTCCATTGTATGTATATGTACATATCTCCCCCATGGGGATAATATTTTTACTCGATGGTGTCTCAAAAATAATTCCAAATGGGTATGGCCGAAAAAAAAGAGGTTTCCTCCTCATCCTTTTCTCACGGTAGGTTTCCCTTGATCCTTGGCATGGGGGGTAGCTTTGAGTGCAAAATAATCTTCTCCCAGTCGGGAAAAGTCATGAACCAAAAATATCACTTCTGTGATTCAGCCATCTATCTACGCATCTTGCATCTATTTTAGCCCTTAATTATGGGAGATACCAAAGTTTACTTGCTACCTTAAAAGGATTTGCTAGCCTCTAGAGTGGATTTTGGATGCGGATATGTGCCATTAATGGGCGATCGTTGAAGGATTTCGGAAAAAGGTCATCATCATGTTCCTTTTTTTCTTTCGAGGGCCTCATAGAGAAATATTTTGATAAGATATCCTTGCTCCTGGTCTTTATTTTCCATCATGGGTGGCCATCGAGGTTTGCAAGGTTGATCTTGAAGGTTCACTCCACATCGAGCCTAACTCCTTATACACGACCTCGTTAAGGACATGCAAAGAAGGATCGAGAAAGAGAAGACCACTCGATATCCTTTGATCTAGGTTTATGCATGAACACAATAGAATATATACATAACGAAGTAAGCAAAAATATGCGATGGAAGTAACACTTCATCGTTAATATCAAATAATGAAGTTTGTTTACGGACATAAGGGAAATAAAAAACTAGGGCAACGGTAGCTTACTTCGAGAAGAGATGTGGCGGTTACAAGCCTACGAGACGTGATCATAATGAGGCTCGAGGACCTATTATGATTGAGAAACGATGGAAAACCATAAACATCCAAAAACTGACTCCAAGAGATGAAGTGCCAAAACTATAGGCCCCGTTTGGGTAAATTGGTTCATCAACTTCTCGAGGGGCCAGTAACTGGCATACGATCTCTATTTGACATCTATGATACCTCGTTAGAAATATCTGTCAGGGACTACAGAATTTTGATGTGAGAAACATTGAAGGAATCTCCATATTGCTCCTGGTCTTCCCAAAAATACATCATTTTAGGGCCTCAAAATGGCTACGGGAAGTTGAACACGAAAAAATGCTAAAATAGTAAATTGTGCTACAATTAAGGAAAATTTGAATAGTTGAATGAAACAATGGTGGGGCCCCCAGTGGAATAGGCCGAGTGGCCACCAATATCCACGGATCATCATCACTAGAATTTAAATCATGGAGAATCGGACGCACGCGAATCATCTGTTTTCTATTCTACGTACATTAAGACGAAACAAATCCACCATGAAACTAAAGAATGCTTTCACACATATTTTGAATAGCCTTCCTAAACCTGGTGGAGGAGAGTTTGGAAAGTATTAGAACCTTGCGGCTCTCAATGATCCAAAAATATATAGATTGCCTTATTCGTAATTCTTCTTGATTGACAATTCGCAATTGTGATAATTTTCGGAGTCACAAAGAATGGCGTGGAGAATATTCTTGATTGGGAGCACACTTCCCCAAAGCATTGAAATTCCTTTTAAACCTACTCGTGCTATTCTCCAAGATTTCCTTGGTGTTCCGGTAGTTGTTGATCTTGCTAGTATGTGTGATGGTATAAAATAACTTGGTGGTGATCTTAATAAGATCGGTCCTTTGGTACCAGAGTGGACCTTGTTGATCACTCGGTACAAGTAGATGTAGCTAAATACGAAGATGCATTACTTGCAAACATGGAGTTTGAATTTAGTCGCAACGGGGAAAGGTTTCTTTCCTCGAGTGGGGCTCATCTGCTTTTGAGAACATGCTCATTGTTCCTGCGGGTTCTCGTATTGTAAGTTGGAATGTACGGGAAGGGTGGTATTCAATACGCCCAGATGGTCTACTTTATCCGGATAGTGTTGTTGGAACTAATTCGCACACAACTATGATAGATGGATTAGGTGTTGTTGGGGAGTTGGAGGAATTGAAGCGAGAAGATGTTATGAATGCTTAGCCAATGAGTATGGTTCTTTGTGGTGTTGTTGGTTTAAAATTAAGCGGCACTTTGAACAATGAAGTGACAACTACGAACTTGGTTCTAACGGTGACTTAGATTTTACAAAAGAATGGTGTGGTTGGTAAATTTTTTGAGTTCTATGGTGATGGTAGGGGTGAATTATCACTTGCCAATCAAGAAAATATTTGAAACATGTCTCTAGAGTATGGGGAAACCATGGGATTTTTCCTAGTAGATTATGTTACTCTACGGTATTTGAGGTTAATAGGTCGCGTGTGAGACAATGAAGATGATTTAGGCCTACCTTCGTGGGACTATAATGAGCCACAAATAGAGAGGAATTATTCGTCCTACTTGGAATTGGACCTTTCATGTTGAACCTTGTATATCGAGGACCAAAACAACCTCATGATCGGGTTACCTCAAAGGAAATGAAATTTTATTGACATGTGTTCCTAAAAAACAAGGTTGGGTTTAAGGGTTTTCCATTCCAAAAGAAAAACGAGAAAAATTGTGAATTTTACATACAATGATGCATTTTGTTGAACTAAGACATGGTGATGTTGTTATAGTGACTATCACCAATTGCAAGAACACATAAAATCTTAATTTTATGCTTGGGGTTAGCCTTGTTGCAAAGAAATCTTGTGAATTAGGTATGGATGTAAAGCCATGTGTTAATACTAGTCTTGCCTCAAGATCTAGAGTTGTTACTAAATACTTGAAGCAAAGTGGCTTGGCTAAGTACTCATATAAACAAGTCTTTAAACTTTTTGGGTATGGATGTACTACATGTATTGGAAAATCGGGAGATATTCATGAATCCATGAGATATTATATTGCTGAAAATGATTTAGTTTGTGTTAGTTGTGCTTTACGGAAATAGAAATTTTGAAGGCCATGTACATCCCTCGACTCGGGAAAACTACCTTGATCCTCCTCCACTTGTAGTTTCATATGCTTTCTAGCAACGTGACATTTATTTTGAGACAAAGCATTGGTATTGGAAAGGATGGAAAGAGAAAATTTACTTTAGAGATATTTGGCCTTCAATGAAGAAATAACGAGGTTGTCTGATTTGTTGTGCTACCGGACATGTTTAAACAAACATATGAAGTAATAACAAAAGGAAATCATATACGAGAATCAAATTCTTGTTCCAATTGGCACTTTGTATATGTGGGATCCAACATCCACTTACATACATGATCCTCCATATTTTAAAGAGATGACAATGACTCCTCCTGGTACATATGGCATGAAAGATGCAAATTATTTACTTAACTTGGGGGACATCATAACAACATATCACAATTATCTGCGGGAAACATCTAGAAGATATTCTAGTAGAAAAGTATCTTATGGAGCGTGGGGTTGACGGGAAAAGACTTCAATTCCTATGGAATTCGTCGGTAAGAAATGATGAAATCATGGGTAGAAGAACATTTGAAAATATTTTCTTGGTGATTAAGCTCTTAAATGGTGAATTTGGGCCAAAAACCATACATATCCCCACTTGAAGAAGTTATATGTATGATGCAAGCTACGAGGTACAAAAGTGTAGGGCATGATACAAGCTTGTTCTTGCTAGAGTTTGAATATGGTAGTGGAAGTTCTTGGGATTGGGCTACAAAGGGTCCGATGTTGTAGGGTGTGAAAGTTTTTATTTCAAAATTTTTTTAGTGTATTCATTCCAAAAATTTGGTTGTCATGGAGTATTATTCCATTGTGTTTCAAGTCTGGTGAGGATGTTAAGTCGCTTGGCCTAACAAGGCATGAGAGATACATAATAGATATTCTAATGATGTCACTCAACTAAAGCTGGGTCAAGACATTATTGTTACAACGGAACCTTTGGAAAATCGTTCACTTGTGTTGCAAGGTTTGATACACGGGTTGAACTAGAATACTTCAACCATGCGAAATTCCTCCTTATGTTATGAGGCATCTAGTTGGAAATTAAAAGTAGGCTAGTTGTGTCATTGAATTATACGAGAATCTGTTGGATAAAATGATTTTTTTATCCACATTTTATAAATATTTTTACTTTAAATAATGAGCATTGGTTTATTCACAATGGGTACACCCCGAGGGGACATTTTTTTATCGAGTTATGCGCCATTCGAATTCTTGCCGGTATTTTCAATTTCCAATATTCCTCTTATTTTGTAAGAGGATAATGTGATAAAGCATTATGCTTTGTTTAGTTAATATTTATTCAATTCTCTAAATGGTAGGATATTTTGGATTTCTTACAAGTGCCATTTTTATGATAGTTTTATTTGTTGACCTCGGATATGCTAGCTTGGATAGAAGAAACTAACGTAAAAAAATCTCTTAAATAGTCGTGGTGGATTGTAGGTAGTCCAAAAATGTTTAATCCCTTTATGTGAAATATGGCCGAAAATCTTTAGAAATAACTATCATAGGATATGTAGAAATATGGCAGTTAATTTTCTTAGAAAAAGATGCGGGCAAATTTCCAAAATAGAAAAATTTTGGTGTTCTACAATTTAAAAAAAAAAAAAAGTAGCTCAAAGCGAATCATTTGATTGAAAAATGTTACAGATGTTTCTCTCCATGGTCTCACACTTAAGAAATGTCCTCATAACTTTTGAAATGAAAACCTCTTCTTTTGAGATCAGTTCTACGCTTTACAACTGCTTTGCTTTCCTGTGCCTCGCTTCTCTTCTCTACTATGTGATTAAATTTCGAGACAATGAGTCAATAACGGGGCGTGCAACGGGTGCTAGGGTTTGGTATTGGATCGACACAGGGACACAAACATAGCGGCTAAAAGAGGACAAGTTCTTGTGGATTTAGGGGCATGCCTCACTCTTGTCGTTCTGTAAAATGTAGGTTTGCAATGGCTTAACCCTAGGTGCATAAATCAAAATATGGACTATTCCCTCCACCAATTCCAAGCTCTACAGGCGGGTTAAGGCGCAGCCTTTAATCTTTAATTGATATCCTCGTGATAACATTTAAGCCTCACGATGGAAAACCTTTTTGGTTCCGGTTGGTTTTATTACATACCATATTCTCGTGATCATGTAGTTATTTTAATAATGGGTCCACTTACTCAGAATTGAAGCTTTTGGTTTGTGCAAGTCCGGATGGTCAATTTCCCATCTCGGTTACGGCAAATGGCGGTGTTATTCAAACCCTTGAACTTAAAGTTCTGCGGGAATCAAGGAATGAAGAAGAAATTTTTTTAATCAAGTCTTGGTTGTGCCCGGTGAAAGTGTGATTTTATTGGAAAATGAAAAAGGAATGCCATCTATGCGGTACACATGGAATACGGTTGAAGCCCTTAATACCCACATAAGCTATACGCACTTAATTTTCTCAACAATGCCCATTTTAAGCTTACGGCCACAAGCGAGAATGTCTCTAATGGGGAAGTAACAATTCAAATCTATTGTGTTCAAACCTAGGCCATTCAACAATATGCACTCGAATTGTCTCGATACTTTCCACCACTCGTAGGCTTGGATATTTGGATGAGGACAACGTGTCACATGTCTTTGAGAGATCCACCATATCTTCGTTTGTACCTGTAGAACCCAACATCGGTTCGGGTGCCAAGTCACCAAGGTCTACCAATATTTTTTGATAATGTGTCTACATACGGGAAGCCCAATTTTCCCATTCACATGATCAACTTGAAATGTCATCCATTGGCACTACATTTGGCCTTTCAATTTTATGAATGTTATTGATATTGAACCTTTGTCTTCTCAAGTACACATTCCTTTGAGTCCAAGTTTTTCCTAAATATTATCGGGAATAAAGAGCCCATATGAGAATTTTAAATGAGACCTCTCCCCCGATTAGCTCTGTTTGGGACCGGTCTAACAAGCATATGGTTAAAGGCATCCAATTGAGAAGAAACTGACGGTGTTACGGTAACTTCACACATTACAACTTGTTTGGAGACTACTAGTATCACCCTGTGTCTATGCTTGAGAGAAGATATTTTAAATGTAAAGGAAGAGATGGAAGATGCAACTATTAGGATTCGGTGTGAAGCGAGTTCAAGTCCATCATACTTGATAACTCCTTCACAACTCATATCTATGGTGGTATCATCTTCGAAAGTGTAGGTTTGGATAATGAATCAAACATTCATAATAAATTTGAAGAAATGGACACTAAAATGGAGAATGAAAAGTTCAAACTTGGGATTAAAGATGTAGGTAAAAGTAGTTTGAATAACGTAGAGGAAATTTGTTTAGAGCAAGCAATTTTTTTTTTTTTTGTTAATATAGATTCTCAAGCTTCAAATTCATCTAATCAAAATTCAAAAGAAGTGGTTCTTTGACCATAGGTATGAAATCTAGAAAATTCTCAACCTATTGGTGAGTGTGAAGTATTTGAAATGAGAGAGCACTCTCAAATGTGAGCATAATGGAAAGTCAAGAAAACATTAAGGATATATCATATGAAATCTTTGTATCTTCCTTGAATCCTAATGGTATATCTCTCTAATAATTGATCAATGTAGAGATGTTTGCATGGATTATATTTAAATATGGTAACAAATTAAATATAATTAAGTAAAATAATAAAATATAATTTAATTAAAATAATAAAATATAGGAAAATTAATGTTATAAATTTAAAAAATAATAATAAAAGTATTATAATTGAGTGATAATATTTTAAATATAGTTTTATTGGATATATATTTTCTTCGAATAAGACTAAATTCTATTAAGATAAGAAATGTATAGTACAATTAAGCTTGCATGCAAACGGCAGAAAAAGCATGGGAGTCGTAGGTGATAGGCTATCTACCTCGCTCTAAAGGACAATCAAGGAATGAGAAAAAGAAAACGAGAATACAAAAATGCTATATATGAGTAAAGGCATCTGCCCAAAGTGGGCGGTTACGCCACACAACTTTTCTTGCCTTTTTTTCTTGCTTACTGACCCGGCCCGGTGGAGTTTGGTTGACCATGACAAGTTGTATACTATTACACTTTGGCGGCGGAATATGTGTGGGTCGGGGGCAGATACATGAGAACGTTTCGAGAGATCAGAGCGAGAGGGAGCGCGGAGCGCCGAGGAGCGTCTGTAGAATCTCATCATTCTTCCCATGCAGCTCGATTTCCTCCTCATTAGAACTAGAGGAATCTGTATCGTGCATAGGAGGGGAGGGACACGGGGATTCCGGCTCTTGGATTTGGGTTTACGATTGATTCTTCTTTTTGTCGAGCTGAACAAGTATTCGGAGGTGCCCCGTTTGATGACAATGGCGACGCGGAAGGATGTATTTTCGTAGTCTAACGTTTGTATCCGGTGGGAAATCTCCGATCTTGAGGTTGATCGTCCAGACGGTCAACTGCGATATCTATTTACGCACATATTACGCTGTCGTAGGTGAAGAGTCCATTTTCCTTTCTTGAGAATGCTGTAGCTAGGTAGCGTCCTAGGGTGTCTCCAATGGCTAAAAGACAAAGATATACCATAGATGTCTTGAAAGATTTGGGGGCTGGCCCAAATGGGAAGCTTGGTGGCTTGGTATGTAGAAGGGTCGAAGTGGAAGCGAGGGTGAGGAAAAGTCGACCAAACCCCGAACCAAGGGTCTCCGTTAAGGCCTTAAGTGAGATCTTCATTTAAAGTCAAAGCCCATGATGAAGAATCCTTTTCAACATAAGTAGATCTTGCTTCTTTCGGTCAATTGGTATGGATCCATTGGTATAGATGTTTGTTGTGCGAGGCCATAGCCCATTGAATGCATATGATTGTGGATTACGCAAAAATACGTAGCGATCGTCAATCTTAGGATGAGAGAAATTGATAGAAGGAATTTCCTCTGATTTATCTACCAAAGGCTTTGGAGCCATAGTTGTTTGAAATTTTGCTTTCGAAGAGGGTGAGGGTGGGAAGCGTCTTTGCGGTTCCATCTTTATGAGAAGGAAGGGGTAGAGGAGGTACGCGATGGAGCCACCTCTTAAACAAAGAGTAGCCACAATAGAAGCATCCTTTTGAATATTGTAAAAGGAGAGGGGAAGGGGGTTCGTAAGTTGCTTACCCTTATAAAGAAATCTCGGAGTAAGGAGGATCTAGCGGCATTCGGGATTTTGAATACGCACAAGATCTGTTGCACTCACCCATTGCATCATTGTCTTGCCCGAGAGTGTGACTTGGATGCGAAATGCAAGTGCTTCTTCGCGGTGCGGCGGTTCGAAATGCGCTTCCGTCGGCCGGTGGACGGATCCATGTCCAAATTCACCATTCTTTGACGTTGACCAAAGGCGCACGAGGAGCCCGGACGCGGTCGTGTGTAATGCCGGCCTTGTGCCTTTACGGACCTATTTGGCGGGTTCGAGAAGCGGTCTGGCTGCTTGCGTGCGAGCGAGAGAAGAGATGCGTGGGATCTTCGGGGGTTGCTCCCTGAGTACTGATGTGAGCAGCGCGTAAAAACGGTGGCTTTAAAGCCATTTGGAACATTTTCTAGGAAGCGATGCCCGAACGGCGACATCATCTATGCCAAGGAAAGCCTGTGCATAGGCACCGCTGGCACAACGATTCAAGTACGCGACCGGTCGATGAGTAATGCCGGCGTTGGAGTCTGCGAAGCCGATTTGGCGAGGTTCGAAGGCGGATCCGGCTGGCGGCTTGCCTGCGAGGTGAATGCGGCGTCTCGAGTAAGTCTTTTTTGCGTTGCAAGCGGTAGTGGAGGCGGTGGCTCCAAAGCCATACGGATCATTTGCGGGGAATGTAGTCGCCCGGACGGCGGCATCATCTCTTCCATGGACATCACGGCGCATTATTTGCAATCTGCAGGTTCAAGTTTTTTATATGGCTCATAGCGAGCGGCCAGCCCTTTGAGAGGCGAGTCGGCGCAAACCCGTGACTTAGTTTGCAAACCCTAGTCACTTTTCGCCATTCCGCTCTCTTCACCGAGTTTTCTAGTTTTATTGGATATTAAGAAAATTAACTTTTTTTCAATTGAATTTATATAGGGTTGTTGGGTATAATGGTTGTTATCTTCTCCAACTAGGTTCAAAGCCTTGCTAGTAACATGATAGGTAATAAAGTCTTAAATATTGTTATATTGGCATTGAACCTTATAAATTCTGTGATATCCATGGGATTTTGGCTTGGTACCAACAACCCATTGATTTCTTTCCTCCATATAAAATAGAAAATGAAAGAGTATATATATATATATATATATATATATATATATATATATATATATATATATATATATATATATATATATATATATATATATATATATAATTTAATTTTTTATTATGGATTAATTTATTTATATTAAAAAAATATGTATTAACAAATTTAACACTTTTTATGCTTGATAAATCTAAATTTAAAATGAATATACTTGTATTTATTTATTTATATTTAACTATCACATACGGTTAAGTATGTAATTATTTAATTTCTATTTAATTTACTTTAAGCTTATTCAAGAAGGAGATGAATTATAACACTAAAATGGAGTTGAGGTTATTATCTGTGTTTCATTTGTGTTTTTTTTGAATTCTAATAGTCATCAAGTTTTCAAAATTTCCATGTTTTGTTTGAAAACAAATTGTTGTCCTTTTCAACCTATGCAATACTCCAAGCTTCATTTTCAAAACTTTGAAACAAGAATGGGAGCATGTAATTCATTTCTTTCCCATCCAAAATCACAACATGATAAAAATACTTAGGTATTTAGTAAATTGCAAGAGAGAGGACATGCATTCAATTTGATGTAGAGTTATTAGTAATTGATCAAAATATTTATTGGCGGCTCTAAAAAAATTTAAATAATTGTATAAATACAAATTTAATGTCGGCTCATAATTTTTTTTAAATAATTGTATAAATAAACAATTACAAATATGTAGAAATCCTTTCGGTAATAATCACATGTGCAAAAAGAACGTGAGGTCGACGCGTTTCGAACCAACCGGTGGTTCATCATCGGGATGATGAACCACCGCGCGGATGAACTTGGCGACACTGCGATTCTTTTGCATGTGTTGTGCAGAGGATTTCTACTAATTTATATTATGGATCACAAGCTTAGATTCCAAAAATTACAAATCTATTAACCCAACACGAGTTGGATAAATAAATAAAAAGTTATTCTTACTCCACATGTATGGTAAATAGAAAATAAAAATATAAATATAAATAAATAAAAAAACAAAAATAAATATAAATTTATTTTAGGGCATTGTTAATAACCTCTAATACCATTAACTTAAATTTAATTAAAATTAAAATTAATTAAATATTATATTTATTTGATTTAGAATAACATTAGTAATTTTTACATTATATATATAAAAAAAAAAAAAAAATTTAAAAAAAATAAAATAAATAATAATAATAATAATAAATAAATAAAAAATAAAAAATAAAAAATAAAATAAATTAATTAATTAATTAATTAAATTAAATTAATAAATAAAATAAATAAATAAATAAATAATAATAAAATATAATATAATAAAATAAATTAATAAAAATAATAAATAAATAATAATAATAATAATTAAAAACAATTTATGTCGGCTTCCCTTGTTTCCCCTCCCTTTTTCCATTACTATTTATACCTTGAATGTGAGATCAGTTCTTACCCATAGATCTTTCCCTGATGATGAACCCCGTTGGCTGGGTTCGAAACGTCGGAAATCAACAAAAATGGATGCGATTAAACCGGAAAACTTCTCTACACAAGATAATCATCGCAGAAGCCTCAAATCTATAATTTTAAACCTTTACGGTAAGGAAAAATTACATGAAGTTCAGATATTTGAACGATACAGATCTCGAATTGCAAGAAAAAAGTCTAATCTCACATTCCTCAAAAGATGTAGGGACGCCTCTGTCATTCCGTCATTTGCCAACATCCACCACAGCATCAAGAACCCCAGTAATCTTCATATCTTTAACCACGCTAGCCTAGCCCTTGTGCACCATGAAATCAGGAAAATTCGCTCTCAACTTAACTTGTTAAATAGCAAAATTTTAAACTTACATATCAGTTTGGCAAACCACTTTGAATCTACACTCTGGTCCAGGGTTGAAGCTTGCTCCTGGCTAAATTCTCTTAAACTAACTGAATCTAGAAATGCTAAACAATCTAAGAAATTTGAAAAGCTCATCGAAAAGACTATCTCACACACCTCTGAACCTGATTGTGGTAACCGATCTCGCCTATCTCCCCCCTACAAACTAACCCCTCTCTCCAAAATTAATCCTGGCCAATTATCGGTCTTAAATTCCCTTATTTGCAACTCCGTCTCCCACAATAATAACTTTCATAATCATAACTGGACTGGTAGTCATGAAGAAAATGTTTCAATAATTACAGAACCGATTGAATCTATGCTTGAATCTGTGCAGGACGCAACAATTAAGAATTCTTTACCTGCAATCATAAAAGGTCACGATACAGTAACCACGTCCAATGAGCCCGCAGCCCATCCATTCGTGGTGGCTATAGGACAGGATCAACGCGGCTGTGCTGACTCAAGTTTTGTCACCATGTTACCTCAAGACGCTACAAGAACAGAAGTAATTCCTGTTTCAAACAGAACTTTTCCGCACAATGATACCACAGTCCTTCCGCCCGCTGTCATAATGGATCACGATCACCACTGGTTTGATAAGTCCGGTTCCGTTATTACTAAACCTAAACCTGTTACATTGCTACCTCTTTATGCTACGCAGTCTGATGTGAATAATCTCATTGAAATCGATTTAAATCAGACGAAACTGAACACGCGCACTCTGGACCCCACTGCGTCTTCTGGCTCAGGCTTAGATAATACAATTCCTCACGATGATACTACTGTACTTCCGCTCGTTGTCATAATGGGACAGGATCACCGTTGTTTTGTTAAGTCCGGTTCCGATATTATGAAACTTAAACCTGCTACATCGCTACCGCTATTTGCTACGCAGTCTGATCTAAGCATTGTCAATGAAATCGATTTAGCCCAGATGGCACTGAACACGTGCACACTGGACCCCGTTGTGTCTTCCGGCTCCGGTTTAGATGATACAATCCCTTCCAATACAACAGATAGCATAAATATTTCTGATAAGAATTCGTTACCTTGTCCCATAAATGGAAACAAAAAGATACATCGCACACTAATCCGACCTCCCCGCCCATTAACAATAAGGTTATTAATTTGTCCAACGTAACTATTGACCAACCCACCCTCAATCTTCTTGAAAAAGGACTGAATTTTGCCATTTCACCTCGCAACATTCCCAAGAATGATATTCTTTGCAACATTGAATATGGCATAAAAGAACTCCCGGATAACTTAAAAGATATCATAAGACAAGACTGCTCCATTCTAATGAGAAAAGCCAAGCCTCCAAGAAGCAATATTTCCAAACAAGAATTCACAGCTCTCAAAATTTTATATCAGAATCCTAATATTGTTGTCTTGAAAGCAGACAAAGGTGGAGCTACTGTCATCATGAACTCAATAGATTATGACAATAAGATGCTAGACCACCTTAATAACTCAGGTTGTTACGTTAAATTAAAAAAGAACCCTATAAAAAGAATCTTCAAAAATATTCAGAACCTCCTTAAATCTTGCAATATGCCTAACATCAAAAATCTCTTAGAAAATAACCCCCTCACCCCCCACATCTATGGAGCCCCTAAGATACATAAGTATGGTATCCCCTTAAGACCCATTGTGAACACCATTGGGGGTCCTACCTACCATCTTGCAAAACACCTTGCGAAAAAACTCAAACCCCTAGTTGGTAACACCAATTCCTTTATCAAAGATTCCACTCACTTCATTAATGATATCAAAAAAATACACCTTGATAAAGATGACATCTTTGTGAGCTTTGATGTGAAATCTCTTTACACCAACATTCCCATTGATGAAGCCATGCAGGTGGTTCACAAGATCGTTGATCAAAAAACAACGAGCTTAATTAAAATTTGTCTCAAATCAACTTTTTTCAGTTTCAAAGGTGAAGTTTATGAACAAACTTGTGGTGTTGCTATGGGTTCCCCTTTATCCCCTATCATTTCCAATCTCTTCATGGAAGTCTTTGAAGACAAAGCTATTAAATCTTCCCCTCATAAACCTAAACTTTGGATAAGATACGTGGATGATACCTTCATAATCTGGCCACATGGTAAAGATAAATTGGACATTTTCTTAAAACACTTGAATAAAATCTATGATTCGATCAAATTTACCATGGAGATAGAAGAAAATAACAGTATTCCTTTTCTTGACATTCTCATTACCAGAAGCAATGATGGCTCTATTTCACACCAATTCTATCGAAAGAAGACCCACACTGAAAAATACTTGCATGCTAACTCCCATCATCATCCGACTCAAAAACTTGGGGTTCTCAACACATTAGCAACCAGAGCTGTGCGCATATCAGATCAAGATCACTTTGAACAGGAGAAAAACCATCTCATAAGAGTTTTTGAGAATAATGGGTATAAGAGAAACCAAATAATCAAAGCCTTCAACAATGCAGAAAATTATTCAAAAAACAAGTCAAAAATGGACGATATAATGGGCAAGGCTCACTTACCCTACATAAAAGGCATCACAGACAAGATATCTCACATTTTAAGAAAATATAATATCACAACTTCTTTTAAACCTTTAAAAACCATTAATAATTATCTCAAATCGGTCAAAGATCCAACTGATCCTAGATACCACAAAGGGGTGTACTTAATTCCATGTTCATGTGGTAAACCGTACATTGGTGAGACTGGGCGATCCATCTTAACCAGAATTCAGGAACATGCTGCAGACATCAAACATAACCGCCTCAAAACATCAACTCTAGCTGAACATTCTGACAAAACCAGTCATCACATCTGTATTGAAAATTCTCGGGTTTTGGCAAAAATTGATCACTATTACCACAGAAAATTTATAGAAGCCATTGAAATTAGGAATCACCCTGACAACCTTAACCGGGATGAGGGATGGAAAATAAGTGATAATTGGATTCCTACATTAACCAACATTCGCACCCATACCTAATTATGTCCCTTCCTTGTCTTTTATCTCTCTCAACAACCCTGTTTCTCCTCCCATCTTGCCCCCCCCCTCCTCCTTTTTGTTTTTCTGTTCCCCCGTCTTCCTCTCTATTTTTTATGGTATTACTCCCCTCCCCTCGTACTTAGAACTTTGTTAATTCCTCCATCGCTTATTCATCTTAATTTAATAGTACCTTCACCCTCCTTATTCTCTAATTAACCATTAACCTATACTTATAATTTATATTAAAATTTAATTAATAAATAAATAAATTCTCAAATAACATAATAATAATTATATAAATAAAACTCAATTTTAATTACATAGGCATTCTTAACTCAAAAAAATAAATAAATAAATAAAAATATAAATAAAATAAAATAAAATATAAATAAAAATAAATAAAATAATAAAAATATAAATATAAATAAAAATTAAAATATATATATATATATAAATTTATTTTAGGGCATTGTTAATAACCTCTAATACCATTAACTTAAATTTAATTAAAATTAAAAGTAATTAAATATTTTATTTGATTTGATTTAGAATAACATTAGTAACTTTTACATTAAAAAAAATAAATAAATAAATAAATAAAAAATAAAAAATAAAAATAAAAATAAAATAAAATAAATAAATAAATATAATATAATATAATAAATTAATAATAAAAATAAATAAATAAATAATAAATAAAATAAAATAAAATGAATAATAATAATAATAAATAAATAAATAATAATTAAAAACTATTTATGTCGGCTTCCCTTGTTTCCCCTCCCTTTTTCCATTACTATTTATACCTTGAATGTGAGATCAGTTCTTACCCATAGATCTTCCCCTGATGATGAACCCCGTTGGCTGGGTTCGAAACGTCGGAAATCAACAAAAATGGATGCGATTAAATCGGAAAACTTCTCTACACAAGATAATCATCGCAGAAGCCTCAAATCTATAATATGGCCAAGAGTTCAATTTTCACAACTCCATCTTCTTCAAGGCATAGACCAGATTCACCACCATCTACCCCTAGCCTTAAGATTTTTGGAAGTCAAGGAACAGCTGAATTAGAGGATTCTCCTATACCACCTACTAAAACCCATTTAGAAAACAAAGAGACTCTCTCATCCTCCCTTGGTAGAAGAACTAGAGGAATTTAAGGACTCTAAAGAAACTATCATGGCAGCGGAAGTAATAGATGGAGGAAGAGGTAGAAGAGGAGGAAACAATGGAGACAACAATGGTGAAGGAAATAATGATAGAAATAGGGAAGGAGACAATTTGTTTGGATTCCCTATAGTTGATGAGGAAACTCATGCAACAATGAAAAATATCTCACCATCTGTTCTCCCTAACTTTTATGGATTGCGAAGTGAGGATCCTGAAACATTTTTGTTTGAGTTTGAAGTAGTGTGCCGAACTTATGACTATATGGAAGATTCTCAAAAACTCAAACTGTTTCCTTCAACATTGAAGGGATCTGCTTTGAAATGGTTCATGGGATTAGCCACTCAATCTATTAGGAATTGGAATGATATGAAACAAATTTTTTTGGATAGATACTTGGACTATTGTATGCCCACCAATCACAAGGATGAGGTATTCAAAATGATGCAAAAAGAAGATGAAAATTTGGAAGACTTAATTGAAAGATTTCAATACAATTTGAAAAGAGCAAAGATGAGCAACTTAGATAATGAAACCTTGAAAGCCCTCCTATTAAAAGCCATTAGAGATGAATGGATAGACATTTTAAACATGATGGGTAAAGGAGACATTTCTCAACTCCCATTTCATGATATAACAGAACTATGTATCCAATTCTCAAGGGGAAGATCTAAAACGGGAAAAGGGCCTAGGGATTCTTCTCTTATTAGGGCTAACAAATCTGCAACTGGATCAGTAAGTAGGGCAGAGATTGGTAATATGCTTGATGAGTTCAAAACCGATATCTTAGGGAGCCTTAGTGAACAACTAGACACCCTTAAAATCCAAAACAAGCAGAAAGCAGAAACAGATGCTTTAGCCATCTTTTGTCCAAAATGTAGGAAGAAACATGCTTTAAGGGAATGTCCCTTGGATGCAAAAGTTGCAGAAACATGTATGATTTGCTCAGAGAATCATGAGATCAAGGATTGTCCTTCAATTCCTGGACTCAAAGCTGTTTTTCAAGAAGACCCAAATTCAGTAGAATCTCTCTGTTTTGTTGCAAGAAGACCTTGGTAGGGACAACAAACTCAAGGGTTTAACAACCCTATGAATCTTCAAACCCCACCAAATTGGAATCCTTGGCAACAACCTTGGCCCCAACATCAAAATTCATATCAGCCATGGGTACAAGGGATGCAAAATCCTTATGGGAGATTTGCTCATTTTTATCAATATCCTCCATCTTTTCAAAATCAACAAGCTCCACAACTTCCAAACCCAAATCCACAACTTTCATTGCCATTTCCACAACAACAACCTTCTCAAAAAAATCCAAATCCTCAACTCATGCTCCCATACCAACAAAAGACAAATCAACTTCCAACTCAGCCATTGCCAAATCCTAACAATAAGAATCCTCAGAATACTTACATGGTAGAAGGGCAACAATTTCCTACCTATATGATTGTTCCTCTCAACGATGTACAACTCAGATCTGGTAGAGTTTTAGAAAAACCTTCTATAGATATTCAAGAGCAAGATACCTCTGAGGAGGACTCTCTTCAAGTCAATAAGGGTTCTGAGGAAGAATCTCTTCAAAATTTAAACATTCAAAAAGAAAAAGAAAAGTCAACACCCACAACTCCTATAGTTGAGCAACCTGCATCTTTATCTACACCTCCTTTTCCTGAAAGACTACAAATTGACAAGGGGGTGGAAAAACAAATCTTGTTGCCTAACTATGACTTTCTAGATGAATTGAATAATGTTTGTATCAAGATTCCCTTGCTACAAGCCATTCGAGAGATTCCTATTCTAGCAAAAACAATAAAGAAGTTGAGTTTCAAAAGACCAGGAAGGAAACTAAAAGACACAAGAAGAATCTACCTGGTAGGAAAGATTGCGGATATTATGATGGGAAAAATTACCATGCAGAAGTATGTAGATCCAGGAAGTCCAATTGTCAAGACACATATAAATGGGATAGAAATTCCAAACACATTGATTGACTTAGGGGCTGCTATCAACATTATGAGTAGACAGACTATGGACCGGCTAAAACTTCCTAACCTTCTTTTTACACCTACTTTACTGCAACTTGCAGATCGATCAATTATTAAACCAGATGGTGTATTAGAAGATATTTCAGTCTCCTTAGATTCTTGGGAATATCCGGTAGATTTTATGATTTTGACTCCCAAGCGTAATCTAGGAGGGCACCCACTTATCTTAGGAAGACCTTGGCTAGCCACAGCTGATGCTTTTATTAGTTGTAGATCTGGGGATATGTACATTTCTAATGGTAATTCGACAAAGAAATTCAATTTGTATCCTCCGGCAAAAGCAATTACAGAAGTAGGAGACAATGAATGGGTCGATGATGAGGACATTATACAACCTGTCTTTACCATTTCTGAAGTCAGTGAGGATAGTCAAATTTCAGTTGGAATCTGACATAGAATATTTATCATCAAGACAAATGTCTCTTTACTCTATGGAAGAGTTTGGTAGTTCTACTATTGAGATTTTTCCGGGAAAAACATTGAATATCAACAAACATTTGGAAAAGTCACAACAAGAAGAACTAACCAAAATCTTGCAAAAACATTCTACTGCATTTGCATGGGAGTATACTGACATGAAAGGTATTGATCCTAAGACTTGCATCCATCACATCTATATTGAGGAAAACATTAGACCAATCAGACAACCTCAAAGAAGGATGAATCCAAATCTTAGGGAGATAGTGAAAGAAGAGCTCCAAAAACTTCTCAATGTAAACTTCATTTATCCAATTTCAGATAGCCGATGGGTTTCTCCTTTGGTTATAGTACCTAAAAGAATGGTAAATGGAGAGTATGCATTGATTACAGGGAGTTGAACAAAGCAACTTTGAAGGATCACTTTCCTTTGCCTTTTATTGATCAGGTATTAGATACATTAGCAGGTTAAAAGTACTTTTCATTTTTGGATGGTTTTAGTGGCTATAATCAAATTCAGGTAGCACCTGAAGATCAAGATAAGACCACATTTACTTGTCCATGGGGAAATTTTTCCTACCGAGTGCTTCCTTTTGGGTTATGTAATGCACCCGCAACATTCCAAAGAGCAGTACTAGGAATTTTTTCTGATCTAGTCCATGATTGTGTAGAGGTTTATATGGATGATTTTACAGTTTATGGTAATTCATTTGAAGAGGCATTAGAAAATTTGGAAAAAGTTCTTATAAGATTCTAGGGGAAGGTTTATAGCTAAAGCCAAGAGTTCAATTTTCACAACTCCATCTTCTTCAAGGCATAGACCAGATTCACCACCATCTACCTCTAGCCTTAAGATTTTTGGAATTCAAGGAGCATTTGAATTAGAGGATTCTCCTATACCACCTACTAAATCCCATTTAGAAAACAAAGAGACTCTCTCTCATCCTCCCTTGATAGAAGAACTAGAGGACTTTAAGGACTCTAAAGATACTATCATGGCAGAGGAAGTAATAGATGGAGGTAGAGGTAGAGGAAGAAGAGGAGGAAACAATGAAGATAACAATGGTGAAGGAGATAATGGTAGAAATAGGGAAGGAGACAACTTGTTTGGATTCCCTATAGTTGATGAGGAAACTCATACAACAATGAAAAATATCTCACCATCTGTTCTCCCTAACTTTTATGGATTGCGAAGTGAGGATCCTGAAACATTTTTGTTTGAGTTTGAAGTTGTGTGCCGAACCTATGACTATATGGAAGACTCTCAAAAACTCAAACTGTTTCCTTCAACTTTGAAGGGATCTGCTTTGAAATGGTTCATGGGATTGGCCACTCAATCTATTAGGACTTGGAATGATATGAAACAAAAAATTTTGGATAGATACTTGGACTATTGTATGCCCACCAATCACAAGGATGAGGTATTCAAAATGATGCAAAAAGAAGACGAAAACTTGGAAGATTTACTTGAAAGATTTCAATACAACTTGAAAAGAGAAAAGATGAGAAACTTAGATGATGAAACCTTGAAAGTCCTCATATTAAAGCCATTAGAGATGAATGGATAGATATTTTAAACATGATGGGGAAAGGAGACATTTCTCAACTTCCACTTCGTGACATAACAGAACTATGTGTCCATCTCTCAAGAGGAAAATCTAAAACAGGAAAAGGGCCTAGGGATCCTTCTCTTATTAGGACTAACAAATCTGCAACTGGATCAGTAAGTAGGGCAGAGATTGGTAACATGCTTGATGAATTCAAAACTGATATCTTAGGGAGCCTTAGTGAACAACTAGACACCCTTAAAATCCAAAACAAGCAGAAAGCAAAAACAGATGCTTTAGCCATCTTTTGTCCGAAATGTAGGAAGAAACATGCTTTAAGGGAATGTCCCTTGGATGCAAAAGTTGTAGAAACATGTATAATTTTCTCAGAGAATCATGAGATCAAGGATTGTCCTTCAATTCCTGGACTCAAAGTTGTCTTTCAAGAAGACGCAAATTCAGTAGAATCTCTCTGTTTTTTTGCAAGAAGACCTTGGTAGGGACAACAAACTCAAGGGTTTAACAACCCTATGAATCTTCAAACCCCACCAAATTGGAATCCTTGGCAACAACCTTGGCCCCAACATCAAAATTCATATCAGCCATGGGTACAAGGGATGCAAAATCCTTATGGGAGATTTGCTCAATTTTATAAATATCCTCCATCTTTTCAAAATCAACAAGCTCCACAACTTCCAAACCCAAATCCACAACTTTCATTTCCATTTCCACAACAACAACCTTCTCAACAAAATTCAAATCCTCAACTCATGCTCCCATACCAACAAAAGACAAATCAACTTCCAGCTCAGCCATTGCCAAATCCTAACAATAAGAATCCTCAGAATACTTATATGGTAGAAGGACAACAATTTCCTACCTATATGAGTGTTCCTCTCAACGATGTACAACTCAGATCTGGTAGAGTTTTAGAAAAACCTTCTATAGATATTCAAGAGAAAGATACCTCTGAGGAGGACTCTCTTCAAGTCAATAAGGGTTCTGAGGAAGAATCTCTTCAAAATTCAAACATTCAAAAGAAAAAGAAAAGTCAACACCCACAACTCCTATAGTTGAGCAACCTGCATCTTTATCTACACCTCCTTTTCCTGAAAGACTACAAATTGACAAGGGGGTGGAAAAACAAATCTTGTTGCCTAACTATGACTTTCTAGATGAATTGAAGAATGTTTGTATCAATATTCCCTTGCTACAAGCCATTCGAGAGATTCCTATTCTAACAAAAACAATAAAGGAGTTGAGTTTCAAAAGACCAGGAAGGAAACTAAAAGACACAAGAAGAATCCACCTGGTAGGAAAGATTGCAGATATTATGATGGGAAAATTACCATGCAGAAGTATGTAGATCCAGGAAGTCCAATTGTCAAGACACATATAAATGGGATAGAAATTCCAAACACATTGATTGACTTAGGGTCTGCTATCAACATTATGAGTAGACAGACTATGGACCAGCTAAAACTTCCTAACCTTCTTTTTACACCTACTTTACTGCAACTTGCAGATCGATCAATTATTAAACCAGATGGTGTATTAGAAGATATTTCGGTCTCCTTAGATTCTTGGGAATATCCAGTAGATTTTATGATTTTGACTCCCAAGAGTAATCTAGGAGGGCATCCACTTATCTTAGGAAGACCTTGGCTAGCCACAGCTGATGCTTTTATTAGTTGTAGATCTGGGAATATGTACATTTCTAATGGTAATTCGACAAAGAAATTCAATTTGTATCCTCCAGCAAAAGCAATCACAGAAGTAGGAGACAATGAATGGGTCGATGATGAGGACACTATACAACCTGTCCTTACCATTTCTGAAATCGGTGAGGATAGTCAAATTTCAATTGGAATCTGACATAGAATATTTATCATCAAGACAAATGTCTCTTTACTCTATGGAAGAGTTTGGTAGTTCTACTATTGAGATTTTCCAGGAAAAACATTGAATATCAACAAACATTTGGAAAAGTCACAACAAGAAGAACTAACCAAAATCTTGCAAAAACATTCTACTGCATTTGCATGGGAGTATACTAACATGAAAGGTATTGATCCTAAGACTTGCATCCATCATATCTATATTGAGGAAAACAGTAGACCAATCAGACAACCTCAAAGAAGGATGAATCCAAATCTTAAGGAGATAGTGAAAGAAGAGCTCCAAAAACTACTCAATGTAAACTTCATTTATCCAATTTCAGATAGCCGATGGGTTTCTCCTTTGGTTATAGTACCTAAAAGAATGGTAAATGGAGGGTATGCATTGATTACAGGGAATTGAACAAAGCAACTTTGAAGGATCAGTTTCCTTTGCCTTTTATCGATCAGGTATTAGACACATTAGCAGGTAAAAAGTACTTTTCATTTTTGGATGGTTTCAGTGGCTATAATCAAATTCAGGTAGCACCTGAAGATCAAGATAAGACCACATTTACTTGTCCATGGGGAACTTTTGCCTACCGAGTGCTTCCTTTTGGGTTATGTAATGCACCAGCAACATTCCAAAGAGCAGTACTAGGAATTTTTTCTGATCTAGTCCATGATTGTGTAGAGGTTTATATGGATGATTTTACAGTTTATGGTAATTCATTTGAAGAGGCATTAGAAAATTTGGAAACAGTTCTTATAAGATTCTAGGGGAAGGTTTATAGCTAAAGCCAAGAGTTCAATTTTCACAACTCCATCTTCTTCAAGGCATAGACCAGATTCACCACCATCTACCTCTAGCCTTAAGATTTTTGGAATTCAAGGAGCATTTGAATTAGAGGATTCTCCTATACCACCTACTAAATCCCATTTAGAAAACAAAGAGACTCTCTCTCATCCTCCCTTGATAGAAGAACTAGAGGACTTTAAGGACTCTAAAGATACTATCATGGCAGAGGAAGTAATAGATGGAGGTAGAGGTAGAGGTAGAAGAGGAGGAAACAATGGAGACAACAATGGTGAAGGAGATAATGGTAGAAATAGGGAAGGAGACAACTTGTTTGGATTCCCTATAGTTGATGAGGAAACTCATACAACAATGAAAAATATCTCACCATTTGTTCTCCCTAACTTTTATGGATTGCGAAGTGAGGATCCTGAAACATTTCTGTTTGAGTTTGAAGTCGTGTGCCAAACCTATGACTATATGGAAGACTCTAAAAAACTCAAACTGTTTCCTTCAACATTGAAGGGAGCTGCTTTGAAATGGTTCATGGGATTAGCTACTCAATCTATTAGGACTTGGAATGATATGAAACAAGCATTTTTGGATAGATACTTGGACTATTGTATGCCCACCAATCACAAGGATGAGGTATTCAAAATGATGCAAAAAGAAGATGAAAATTTGGAAGACTTACTTGAAAGATTTCAATACAATTTGAAAAGAGCAAAGATGAGCAACTTAAATGATGAAACCTTGAAAGCCCTCATATTAAAAGCCATTAGAGATGAATGGATAGATATTTTAAACATGATGGGGAAAGGAGACATTTCTCAACTCCCACTTCGTGACATAACAGAGCTATGTGTCCATCTCTCAAGAGGAAAAGCTAAAACAGGAAAAGGGCCTAGGGATCCTTCTCTTATTAGGACTAAAAAATCTGCAACTGGATCAGTAAGTAGGGCAGAGATTGGTAACATGCTTGATGAATTCAAAACTGATATCTTAGGGAGCCTTAGTGAACAACTAGACACCCTTAAAATCCAAAACAAGCAGAAAGCAGAAACAGATGCTTTAGCCATATTTTGTCCGAAATGTAG